>QWTY01035892.1:0-51919 GCA_008033365.1 Pseudorectes ferrugineus | reverse complement strand
CCCCCGCCCCGGCCCCTGCGAGCGTGCGCTCCTCGCCGGCCTCCCCGGCCAGCCGCCTCCCGCCCGCCCGGGCGCCCGCCGCGCCCTCGCCCGTCGCGGCCGGCGGAGCGGCGCCTCGACGAGGAGGAAGAGGATAAGAATGCGGCGGGAGAAAGGCAAGGGAAAAGCGGGCGGGAGAAGGGAACGCGGCACTCACCGGCTCCACCGCCGCCATCTTAGAGCGCTCGGATCGCGGACGCACCGCGGGGCGGGGCGGGGGCGGGTAAAGGCCCCGAGCCGCACGCGATTGGCCGCCCGGTGGTCACGTGCGGCCGGCGGCCGTTTGGGGCGCGGTGCCAGCCGGGAGATGTAGTCGTCAGGCGCGGGGGCCGCCGGGAACCCCTCCTACTCCCGGCCGGGCAGGAAGAGGCGGGCGGGGGCGGGAGCGCCCTCTGGCGGTGGCTGTGCGAGCGGCACCGCCCGCCCGCCCGCGCTGAGGGCACGGAGCGGCCCCCGGACACAGCGCTCTGTGGCCTCCTGTCCCCGGAACAGAACCAGAGACTCATTTAGGCTGGAAAAGACCTTTAAGAACATTGAGTCCAACTGTTAACCCAGCACTTCCAAGCCCAGCTCTAAACCATGTCCCTTAGCATCACATCCACACGTTTTTCTGAACACTTCCAGGAATGGTGATTCCACCACTCCCCTGGGCAGCCTGTTAAACCAGGTAAAGCCAGCCATGGGATTCATTTTAGTGTTATGATTTGATTAGAATTTAACAAAGGCAAATGGTTCAATAAAGTAAGGTTTTATCTGCTGTCTCACATCTCTAAAGAAAAACACAACAAAATTATATTTAAGTTCTTAACCTTTTGTAATACTGCTTTATAAAACAAATACCATAACAGTTTTCAAAGTAAAAGAACTGGGACATATCTTTATCCCAGTGACAAAGCAGAAATTGAAAAAGAATATATTTCTCCCAAAACTGCATAATTTTAAATCATATTATGATGGCAAAATAAGAACATAATCACTGAAATTTATATATCCAGAAATACATCAACACAAGAAGAAGCTTTCTTTTCCTGTTGTTCCATGACATACTGTTCATTTTACCTAATTTATAAAATTTGGTTTCTGGTAATTCTTTATAGACTGTTTGATGCAAATACAGTAATTAATAAATCTTCCTATTTATTTGCCTAATATGCTGCCATATGGATCTTATATTCCATTTTACTTGTTTGGCAGGCATGCACATCCTTTGACTGCCTGTTTTAATCCTGCCTTTAAGTCTCTTAACGTAAATAAAGATAATCCACCCAGAATCGTCTTCCTCCCTGATTATTTTTTCTTCATCTTCTTCTGTGTTTGACTTTGTATTTTTATTCTCAATGAACCAAGTGTACAGACCTACCTTTTACAGCTTTGAACGTCATTTTACTGAGAAGAACTATAAGTGAGTGTTAACCACCAAATTGTATTGAATGTCATATAGCATTTGGCTATTTCATTTTTCTTATGCAACGCAGGGAGAACAGCATGAAGTCCTCCATAAGACAGCTATGCTTATTAACAGTGTTTAATTAGATAGATGAATATAGCACAGCTGAGTTCAGAACATGGCCTAACTTATTGCCACACAAATAGGAAGCAAGCACGTGTTGTGGTTTGGGATATGTTTTTCTTTGATTTGTTGAGTTACGGAGGCACAAAGTCTCTGGAGATGACATCAGAAATTATCCAACAACTTAGAGGAGCAATGAGAGGATTATGAGCTACTGTAATCTTTTCAAGTCGCTAACACACATAATAGACAAGATGCTCAGAAGTGATGTGGCTGCCTTGCAAGTGATAGAATCTTCAAACTAAAAGGAAATTTAAGATAGAAGGCAAAGAGGTATCATAGATACGGCCAGAAAATCCCACTTTTTGAAGTTATAGTGGAGAAAAGAAGGGGCTGAAGTAAAGAAATACTGAGTATCTCGTCTTCGGTAATCCTCGCACGCTTCAGGGATTTATCAGTTTCCAATGTGAATTTAGGTAGTCATTGGGAACATCTGCTTCATTCTGCAAAGTGTGGCATTCAAGTCAGAGGTGTGCAGGTATAAGCTCTAATCGATCTCCATGCCTGCATCTCACTGATTTGAGTGAAATAACACTTTTAAAATCACCGTGTTGTATATGATTAAAAATCTGATCATCTTAGTTCAATTTTGAAACCTGAAAATAAAAAGAATTTTCAATGTAACACAGTATTGTCTATGGCATCTAAAGTAGAAATAAAATACTGATTGTATTTTACTACTATTAAGTCTAATTTTTATGGCCCTGACTCTGACGACACAAAATAAATGAAATCCCCTTGGATATCAGTAACGTTCCTATTGAATTCATTGGGCCAGAACTGCACTCCATGACTTCTACTGTGTTTCCATAATAAAGAATAAATTTTTTCTCAAGACATATTAATGGATTCTTTCAAATATAACCAGCAGCGGAGTTTCTCTTTTTAAAGCTTGCAACTTATTGGTTAAATAGGAATGCTTTTTATAAAAGCACCATTTTGTTTACAAAGATGCAGCTTCTCTTCCTTTGATCTTGTCCCATGATAAAACAACCAGTTTCATATGCATATATTGGAAAATGCTAAAATTCTTGGATACCAGAAGAGTGTTCTTGAATGCAGAGAGAACCATTCTTACATCACAGTGGAAATTTGATGCCCTATATTAATACAGATTCTGCAAGAGGCGGTGCAGCTTGAACAATCAAATCAAATCAAAACAAAACAAAAGAATGTGCAGGATCTTCCTTTCCACCACAGCTAAAGCTTGCTTGGAATTAGCTTTGAGTAAGGCTGCTCCAGCCTGGATTGTGGCTGGAGTGGGCCTTTCAGTAGCTTAGTTTGCATCTGCACCAATGGAAGGAAAAAGAGCGATGCAGGGGCTTAAAATATATTGCAACCTCTTTTGACTTAGAGAATTGGACAGAAATTGAAATCCCACATAATTTTTCCTTAAAGAGGAAAAATAGAGACAGGTATTTCTCTAAAGCAGCTCTGTTCATTTACAAAGGATATTTACAACGATTTTTTTCCCCCTATGCTCATAGTAACACTATTTTCCTTTGAACACAGGTTTTTCTTTTCCTCTGGGTAATGTTTCCTCCAGGGCTGCTTTCCATTCTTTTTTTTTTTAAGATCATGCTTTTGTGGCCATCTTTGAGATGTTTGTCTTTGCGTTTGTGATAGTTTTGCAATTTCTCTTTTTTGCATGCACATACAGACACAGACAACCTGCGTAACTGTTGCATTTGGTATGAGAATCTCAGCAAGTGCCTGTACCATCTGGCCAAGCCACAACAGTGCACATTTGCATGTGGTCTGGCTCCTGGGTGGTATTTTTGCATTGTTTCAGCTATGGCTAGACAAAGAGGCATTTAATTGCATCTTCAATGAGCCTGAGCAGGAGAAAGCTACGACACCCAAGAGCTTCACTGGGAAAGGGGGACTGCCCAGCCCCCACTACTGCAATGTAGAGAAGCAAAGTGAGGAGGGGGGAGCCGAGCTAAGGTGCTCTCTTAATTAAGTAATGTCAAATTCAGTGGCCATTTTCTCCCTAAGCAGCAGCTGTCTCAGCTGCCAGCTGCTCTCGCTTTTCTGAGGCTGCTCTCTGACCCATGAGACATCACTGACCTCCCCTTTTGCCCTTGTTTGCTACCTTCACATGCTCCCAGTCTTGCATCACTTTGGAGGAGTTGGGAGGACAGCAGGAATACAGCGTGGACATAAATCAAGGATCATGAATGGGCTATAAAATTCGTGACTCATGCGCCTCTGTGTGCGTTGGTCTGTAACACAGGGGGACAGGCAGCCAAAAAGGGACATGAAAAGCCTGACAGAGAAGAAAGACCTCTGCTCAGGGAAGGGCATAGCAAAGGTCAGTGAACTTCCCCAGTGAGAATGAGTATGCCACCAGATAATGGGAAATGGCAGTGGATGGACCTCCAGGAGGCAGGAGTTGGTTCACTTAGTAAATCAGAACATCAAGGCCAAACTGGAAAACAAAAGCATTGAAATACCACAGAAACCACATAATTTTTACTATGGGGATGATGATATAGGGCTGTTTAAAAACTATTTCAACATCAAATCCTAGGCCAAATCTTTCAGAGTTTGTTATTCTAGGCTGATCTGCAGTTGCAGTCTGTGTTCTTTCCAAAGACTGCAGAGGACAAGCACGCAAGTTTGCTAATTCCTCAATTAGGGGGCTTGCTGTTCTTTAAATTACACATATATTTAAATTGTTTAATTAATACATGCATCCTTGGCTTCTCTAAGAAGCAGGGAAACAGCATGCCTTTAATTTGCACTTCAGAAATACAGCAAATAAATGAAACCAAATAACAGAAGGAACCCTGTCTACTAATTAGAGCAGGACTCCTCTTTTTTCCTTACATGCCTCCTTGTTGACCACTACAAAATAAGCACAAGCACATACTGACATTGTCCCAGTAAGGATGAAAGACAAAAATAGGAATAAATAGTGAGTTTATACTCAGATATGAATTTAATTGTGAATTACATGCTCATAAAATTTAGTAAAGTTTCCTAAATTATTAATAACGATTGTACTAAAATCTCATCAAGAAGCAGATGATGACATTTGAGCAGGAGACACTGAACTAGATCAACCAGTATGCTTCAAGTTTTTTATACCATGTCAGTGACAAGAGGTACTTGCAAACCCTGCTTAACCAGGTAAACGATGTCTACAACTCCTTAGGGTTCTTTAAATGGAACAAAGAGGCAACTGAAGTGTATGAAGGTACCTGTTCTGCTTTGCTTGATGGCTTGGTTTGCTGGTTACTTGGAACAGCAGCACTGATTTTTCACAGTACCTGCCAGCAACATGGGCAATTAAGGAGTGATTCTGCCTGTTCAGTAACATTTTGCTCTAAGAAGGTTAAAATAAGCACTTAATGATGTGTCCTTTAAAGATATTTCATGATGTTGGTTGGCAGTTGGTTGCCTATCTTCGGAATTTGGACATAAATACTGTCACAGCGTGAGCTGCATGATTCAGTACACAGCTATTTTCACTTGTTTAAGAAAATAATGATTGTAATCTTTGCATTTTGCAGGGATTCTAGAAACATTTCTAATTCGCTCTGACAGTGAATTCACGCTTTCTATGAACGGTAGGCTGATACAAGTATTATCAGTACATCAGAGAAATGAAAGTTAGAACTGTCAGAAACACAGGTCTCCACCTGCAACTACACTTCAGTAATAGCATGGCATCAAATTCCTTTGGTTAATTGGCCATACTATGTGAAAGTGCTTATCACACAGCAAACCTGGATCATACACTTTGTTATCTGTTGCCTTTGTCCTATAGTCAGCTGGGCTACTTAGTCACTTTTTGCCAATGAATGCTATCATAAGACATCAAGTATATTTATATGAATACATTTATTCTGAAAAAATAGGATGTATGCTTTTCTGTCCTGGAAAAGCAGAAATTTTCACTTAACCTCTAAGCCTAGGAGATAAAGAATTTTAAAATTATTATTATTCTTTATTAAAGATGGGAACAGAAGGCCACAGGGAATAAGACAATTGCAGAAAACACTGAGATTATAGGTTGGATTTTGAATCACACTTTCTGAGGAGTCATCTGGATGCCAGGAAATCAGGAGAATATTTTGTGTACTAAGATCAGAATAAGGATTGGTGTAGTTTAATTGAAGTTAATGGCATTGAAGTAGAAAGAATCTCATCCCACAAAGTTTTAACTGGAATCATAGTCTGTACTTGCCAGCTAGTGGGAAGACAGCTGAAATTTACACAAGGAGTGGGATCCCAGCACTAATGGCTGGATCTTGCAGATACGTGCTCTGAAGTGTTTTGCAGCTATTCTCCCACTTAATAGGCATCTCCCCGTGCTCTTTTTCAAAGCAACTGCTTATTGATATGAACCAGTAAAAAGCATCTTGCAGTGATATTAAGTTAGAGATGTTTCAGTACACAAGACAGTGATCATTCCTCTGTGATACTGTTGAGGGTGCACCTCAAATCTTGTGTTCAGTTTTGGGCCCCTCACTACAAGAAGGACATTGAGGTGCTGGAGCGTGTCCAGAGAAGGATCATGGAGCTGGGGAAGGGTCTGGAGCACAACTCTGGTGAGGAGCAGCTGAGGGAGCTGGGGGTGTTTAGCCTGGTGAAAAGGAGGTTCAGGGAGATTCTTATTGCTCTCTACTTGAAAGGAGGCTGTAGTCAGGTGGGGGTTGGCCTCTTCTCCCAGGTAACAAGTGAAAGGACAAGAGGAAATGGCCTCAGGTTGTGCCAGGGAAGGGTTACATTGGATATTAGAAAAACTTTCTTCATGGAAAGGGTTGTAAAGCATTAGAACAGGCTGCCCAGCGAGGTGGTGGAGTCACCATCCCTGCAAGTGTTCAAAAAACATGGATATGGCACTCGAGGATGTGGTTTGGTGGTGAACACAGTGGTGGTGCAAAGCTGACGCTTGGACCTGATGATCTTAAAGGTCTTTTCCAACCTTAAAAACTCTATGACAGATTCTATGTTGACTCTAGGTTTGACAACATTACTCAGAGAACATAAGCACAGTCAGCTTTACAGGCACAGGTAGTATATTTTTTCACTCTCTAACCCATGCAAATAGGAGAAATATAATATGTGCATTAATTACATTTATTTTTATGACAGATCATTGGTTTCTAATCTTTCTCTTTCCAGGAAGAAAATCAGCATCCTTCATGTGACAATGCCACCTTGACTTTGCAGCCTATTTTTCTAATTTTAGTTACTGCCTTACTGAATATTGAATTTGTGATGGTTTTACCTGGGCTAAAAATAGAGTGAAAGAATTGCTATAAACCACACAGACAGACCTACATACCACAGCCCACACTCTGTAATAAAGGAGGTATGCTTGAAAATTTCTTGCATAGCCTCGCAGATGAAAATTATGGGAAGTTCTTCACAGAATCATTAGGGTTGGAGGGGACCTCTGGAGATCATCCAGGCCAACCCCCTTGCCAAGGCAGAGTCACCCAGAGCAGCTGACACGGGAATGCATCCAGGTGGGTTTGGAATGTCTCCAGAGAATCCACGACCTCCCTGGGCAGCCTGTTCCAGTGCTCTGCCACCCTCAATGTAAAGAAGTTCTTCCTCATGATGAGGTGAAACTTCTTGTGCTTTAGCTTATGGCTGTTGCTCCTCATCCCATCACTGGGCACCACTGAAAAGAGCCTGGCACCATCTTCTTGATACCCACCTTCGAGACATTTATGAGATCCTCTCTCAGTCGTCTGTTCTCTGGGCTAAATAGGCTAAACACCCTCTCTACTGTGAGGGCGGCGAGGCGCTGGCACACGTCGCCCAGGGAGGCTGTGGATGGCCCATCGCTGGGAGCGTTCAAGGCCGGCTTGGATGGGGCTCTGAGTCGCCGGAGCCTCCTCCCTCTCCCCCTCCATCCGTCCCTCCCCCGTCCTGCTCTCCCCGCCCGCCCCAGCCGGCGGCAGCTCCGGGCGGCGGCTCCTCCCCCGTGGCCGCCCGGCAGCATGGCGGCGGCGGTGGAGACCCGCAGAGTCTGCGAGACCGCCGGCTGCAGCAGCGAGGCCAAGCTGCAGTGCCCCACCTGCCTCAAGCTGGGCATCCAGGGCTCCTACTTCTGCTCCCAGGTGAGGTTTCCCGCGGCCCAGCCCCTCGCTCCGCGCTCCGGGCATGCGGCGGGCGCAGGATCCAGCTCCCCGCGCCGGCTCCCGGCCGCCCGGGCCCGGCCCGGCGTGCCCGGCTCTGCCTCTCCGCCCGCCCGCTCCCGGCCAGCCTGCGGCAGCAGCGCCCGGGCAGGGACCCTGCACGAAGTTCCCCCTCGGTTCCTCGGTTGTTGGAGCCGGGGGAGCCGGGCTGGCGGCCCCGGGCGGGGCGGGAGCCCCATTTCTCCTCGTGGCCGCGGGCGATGCGGGACCTCAGCGGCACTAAAGCGCAGCCGGAGCGTTCGTGAGAGGGTGCACGGATGTCCCTGTGCCTGAAGGTGTGGGTGGTCCGTGTGCTCCCCTTAAAAATAAAGGCTTAGTGGGACAAAGTGAGACGTGCTCATCAAATTCCAGCGGGTGCGTTTCTCTGCCGGCGTCAGCTCTGGAGTTGCTCGGCTTTGATAGACACCGGGAGACTTGTTGCTCTGAAAACAGATTTTCTTTAAGTTATGAGTTTCTGTGAAAATTATTTGATACTCTTCCGGTTTTTTTTTTTTTATTATTCCCTTTTCATTCCTAACTTTTTTTTCCCCCACTATGTCTTCTGATCTACTCTGAGGGTGCCAAATAGAAAGGCTCAGGTTAGGCCACATGTCATAGAGCAGTCAGCTCCCACATATGAATTAGAGAATGGAACATGTTCTATAGGCCTCGGCCAGCCTCACCTGTTACCACAGTGGTAATAGAGTGTGGTCCTTCAGTAGAAAGAACTGTGTTGAGTGGGTTTTTTGTTTGTGGGGTTTGTTTTGGGTTTGTTTTGGGTTTGTTTGGGTTTTTTTTTTAATTAACTTTAAAATGTGAGGTAAAATACATAGCCTAATCCTTTGAACTTTTTGTATGTGTAATTTCTGTCAAAATCAGTGAGGACGTATGTGTATAGTTCAGAGATTAACACTGACTTTCCTTGTCACAATTATAATTCAGAGTAAAGTCATTGAACTTTTGTAGATAAACATAAGAAAATAATTCTGTCACATCAGCTAGATTAACTTAATTGGGAAGAATTTTTTTCTGAGTCAGGATGTAAGCTGATAGTTACGGTTTGCATAGGACTAGGGGAAGACTTCCCACGTGCTTGTGACACACCCACTGCACAGTTTCTGGTACTTTCCCCTGAAGTCTATGTGCCCTGTGCTGGGAGTCGATGCCAAATTAGAGCAACTGCAACTTAGAATTGTTCTGACAATTCTGTATCTCTAGTTCCCACGTGGTGCTTGTGGTTAACTTCTAGGATTTGCTCTGCGTTTTGCTGCGTGTTTTGACATGTCTGATGTAAAACTCTTCATATATGCATCGTTGGTTATATACAAATATTAGTTGGTGATGACAAAACCATTTGTTAAAGAGACCAAACAGGCCAAAGTGAAGAGTTCTAGTTACATCTTCACTCCCCTCCTTCCCATCCCTAACTCTGCTAATTCCATATAGGATGCAGAGATTCTTGTTATCTATATACTAAGTTTAATTCTTTTGAAATATCTGCTGCTGTTGTTAGGTAAAAGGGGAATTACTGGAAATACTTCCTAGCTTGTTAAAATAGGCTGCTGGATAACTGACTACATGCCTGTAAAGCTGTCCTGCCTAGAAAATGAAATAGTGAATTGGGAATCCCAGTCATCTCACTTCTGAGTGACCTGGGGCATGTTGTGCCTCGCTGTCCCGATCAGGAACGTAGGTAAGCACATTGAAGGTGCTTCAGAGGTTTTGGGGCAACATGTTACATAGAAGGACATTAATGATAGCCTGTTTTAAAGACATGAAAGAAGTGTCATGCACTGAGAGAAGAATCCCCATGTTCAGACCCTTAGCCCCCCCTTAGCAGCCTCTGTGGGGCCCGGCATGGAACTGTCCTGAGGCTCCAGCTCTCCTTATTACCTGGTATGTGCCATGGACGAGACTCGCTGCAGTCCTGCCCTGGTGTCTGGCGAGCACAATCAGGAAGGTGGGTGAGCTGCTGCTGACGACCTGGCTGCCTCTTCCAGTAAGCACATGGCAGGTGAAGGACTATTATTTTCTCTGAACTTCCAGCAAGTTTCAGCTGACAGCAGTGGACTGGTTACCATCTGTGAAACTTTCCTGGAGTTCTCTCTTTGGTGGTTTTCTTTCCATCCTGGTCTTACATGCATAAATAACTCCTAGATAAGCTAGCGAGTGGACATAGGATGTTATTCCACCTCACAGCACAGCCTGTGTTGTAGCTGGCTTGGTGCTACTCCCTCCCTCCAAGGATGCACGCTTCTACCCTTTCCCTTAAGCTGTCCCTGATTCCTTGGTGAGCCACTTCTGAGTTCTTCAGGGTTTTCTTTTAATGGAGGAAAAGCAGTTGCATTAATTGGTTTTTTTGCTGGTTTAGCTAGCTGTGCACTGCAGGGTCATGAAACACTTCAGGAGAGTGCTGCTGAAGACCAGGCTTGCCCACTGTGGCCCAGTTTGGCCCAGCCATAAAGTCAGCCTGTCCTTATGGAATGCAGTGGTGTTAGCCAGGTGTGTGGGCACTTACTTTGGGCTGACGGTGGACTGGGAGCCACAAGCTATGTGGCATCTCCTTGACAGGTAAAAGCATCTGTGTGGACATGGACACCAGGTTAATTAATCTGCTTGGAAGCCTGCAATGACTTTTTCATACAGCCAAAACACCAATCAGAGCTAAAACCAAATTTGTAGGAATTTATTTTCTCTACTGCTAAGAATTAACAACAAAAAATTGTGAACTGCTATAGGAAGGTAACCATATGAAGCAATGTGTTTGGATTATAAGTTACTAACATCATTTGCTAAGAAAAAATAATGCAGGAGGTATAGGACTGAGAATCTCAGTGTAGTGTGGAGATTGATTAAAAATTATTTTTCATGACTGCACATAGAGAACTGAAGTGAACTTTTCAAGTAGATCACATCAAGACAATGATTTCCCCAGTGGATTTATCATTTGTGTCTCTCCTTTCCTGGAGAAAGGGTGTTATTCTGGTAACTTTTTTTTTTCTCCCTCTCTGCACCAAAACGTGTACCTCAACAACGTGCCCTGAAAATGCTTATGCCAAAGTAATTTGACATTGTCTGAGGTTTCTTTAAGCCAGTACTGTTTCCTCTCTGACTGCTGGGCACCTTGGAAACTGGGTACAGCTGCTGAATAATAGTTGTGCTTGTGGGTCATGGATGGAAAGGGGGCCATGTGGCCGGGTTCTGGCCTAGCAGGGAGGTTTTGAACTGGTAGTGGAGACAAGGTAAAAATGGCTTTTAGCAGCAGAGGAGCTCTTGAGGTGATGTGTTGAACCCTGGGTGGTTTTTTTTTCCTTTCACTTCAAGGTGTAACAAGAGGAACTGTTCTGCTGAGGGATTCTGTCTGCTGTTAACCCTTAGTAATATTTTAGGCTAGTAAATCAAGTACTGTCACTACCAGCTACCTTTTTTCACTGTCTTGTTTTCTTTTCTTTAGAGACTTACTGCAGTGTTGTGTTTATCATCTTATGGTGAGATACAATAATTCAGTCTGTCTTCTGAATGTGGAAATAACACAAATGTCCAGCATCACATCTCAAATGTAGTGTTTCTCTTGCTAAGATGAATTTGCTATCGTGAAATCTGCCTTATAGGTACAGTCGCTTGCGTGTACATTGTGTGTAGTATACAGAAAGAGTGTGTGTATAAATAGACAATTTGCATTTCTTTTATGTCTTCTACAAGTGGCTGAAGGATAAAGAAGGGGAGAGTACTGACTGTTCTTGAGGTCTCCAGTTAGCATTTTTATATGAGCCTTCTAATTGTGAGAATGGATCTCTTATTAGTAATTTTGTGTTGCTTTCATGAAAACTTCCTCTTTCAGTATGAAAACTACCACAATACTACTTATATAAAAGTGTCTTGGACAAAACAGAGTACGTTTTCTGTGGTATGGACGAAGATGCTGGTGCATTTCTCCAGCCAAATTCAGAAATACCTACTTGTAGACACTTTCTGAAAACATTCTCTTACTCTGAAGTCAGTGGCCTGTGCCATTTTTGTTTCTCTGAGAGCTGGAGGCCGTGGGTTGTTATCCTAACAGTAGTCATAACTTACTCAAGGAGAACTGTTGCCCCTTCCTGTTTTGTGTGCCCTTGTGTTGTCAGCCCCAGGTGTATGAATTGGTCTGGTTCTGGAGTCAGAAGTGAGGATGGGGTGATATGGTGATGCTGCCACATGTGGTTTAGGTGTTTGAAGGGAAGCAGTTTCTCTGAACTGTACAGTCGGTGGCAGCGTCTCTCTTGCACTCGTGGGTACCTCCCAATAGGGCACTTGACATTTGAGGTGGGGTATGACTCCTTACATTCCAGTGACAGGAAAGAAATGCTGTTTTGTTCCCTCAGTGAGTTTATATACAATTTACTCCTTTCCAGAAGGCACATTTTCACTGACACTTGGCCCTGGGCCCTTGACAGCTTTGGATGCTCAAGGTCACAGTAATTTGTGAAAAATTGTGGACCTGAAGAGAAGGTTGTTGTCCCATCTCCTGCTTTGTTGTTTCCTTTCACCATCAATGTGTTGGGGGTGGGGAGCAGGGAGCAGTGGACCTGGATGAAACTATTTTTTGTCCTCTCTCACATCAGACCATAGGACATCAGTGCCATGTTTCGTCCTTGATTCACTGTTCTTTGCTGTGCCTGAAATAGGCTAAAACCAGCTGCTTGGATCCAGCTGCAGCACGCAGGGGTTTCCTCAGGCATAAATGGCACTCAGCTGATACTATCTTCTAGAAAATCCGATTTCCTTCATCAGGAAGCTGACATTCGCAATTGCCTGTAAATCACATGAATACCTGTGTCTGAGGTAAGCGCCTGATTGTTGGTGAGGTGTAAAAGCCAAGCCCTCATGACTTTCTGAAAGTAAAACTTCAGACTTCTGTAGGCAGACTTGCTGAACTATTGTTTCATGTACTGAAAGGATAGTCCAGTTGGAATTCCTCTGGTCCGTTGTTCCTTTACTACTCTCAAAAATCAGTTATATATTTCTGTAAATCTGAAGAGCTCCAAAATGCAGTCCCTTCCTCAAAGGAAGGGCTCGGTCATGTGGGACCCAGGAGTCTCAAGGTAAGATCAGGTCTTAGATGAAAGAGAAAGTTGATCAACCCTGCGGATACCAGGTTTCTGCATGTAGTTACTTCTCTTGGAGTTGAATCTGAAAACACATATTTGATTCTTCTGAAAACCTGACTATTCATGTATGCTGCTTAGGCTAGTTTGGGAATTTTGTAGAGAGTTTTTCAGGCCGGAGTCTTTGTGGGCTTGTACTGCCCTAGAAGGATTTCAGCATGCTGAAAAGAGTCGACTGTTTCATTTAGCATCAAATGTATTAACACCTCGACATACTTGTGGATAAAATGTGAGTTCATCTGTACTGTATTTAATATATATTTATCACTGATAGCCTGGTATTAAGCTAAATGCTGTACTTCAGGGGTTTTTTTTGTCTTCTGTTTTGCATACCTTCAAGGTATTTGGTTAAAAATGAGTTCTCATTATGCAAAATTACATGATCTCAGGTTAAGCCCCAGACAGTTTTACATTCTAAAGTACATTTGTAAATTCTGTTGAAAAGATTGCTCAGAATATTTTTAAATACAGTGTGCTGCTTGGCACTGTTTCCTAGGTGTTTGTCCATTACAATTCAGGGTATAATGACGTGCAAAGAGACAGACAGTCTGTCCTCACGGTCTTAATTCCAACTATCTTTTTTTTTTTTTTTTTCTGTAAAGTAGGTATTTTTGGAAATTCATCAGAGTGGCTCTAAATGATGAGCATAGAGGATGGAGGGGGTAATTCTGTGGAAGTTGGACACAAGTTGGAGTGCTGACAGAGGCGTTGCCAGAGCTAACTTGAAATGAGCTGCTCCCATGCAAAGGCAGTTCAGAAACACGGTCTGTGAGCATGCCTTGAATTCTGTGCTGTGGTGGCTGCATAGCTTCCTGGATTTGGATATCATGGAATGGCCTGGCTTGGAAGGGACCTTAAAGATCATCTGGTTCCAACCCCCTGCCATGGGCAGGGACACCTTGCACTAGACCAGGTTGTTCAGAGCCCCATCCATCCTGGCTGTGAACACATCCAGGGATGGGGCATCCTCATCTCTGGGTAGCTGGTTTAAATCTGGTTTGTTATGTCTGTGCTATACAGAGGTTTGCAGTGTAGTAATACCCTAATCTTGATTGAGCATCCTTTTCTCCTCTGGAATTTGCAGTTGGCTGTACTTTTCCACCTCTTAATCAGGTTGTACGCATACATGAACTGAACGAATAAGAAGCTCCTGGTTATTACTGTAAAGATGACAATAAACACAGCACAATTTTTTTTTTCCTAATTACTTCAATAACTGTTTTAAAGGGTTTTGTTCTTTCAGTGGTTGATTTAAAAAAAAAAGCTCAAGGTATTTGGTAGTGATCAGTGTGCACCATACTATAAAACAAATGCTGCTATGCCGCATGATTCTGTCAATATTTCCAGTAAATAGCTGTTGAGTGAGTCCTTAAGGTAAAAATCATTTTCAGAAATAACACAGCTTCCACAAGGGGATCCAACAGGAATCTTTCCAAATGGTAATGCTGGTTGTGCCTTTGGTTACCTTTTGATATATTCTGGTGAACACTGGATTGAACTTCTCTCCAAACACAAAACCAGTGGGATTGGCTTAAGAATGTCTTGAAGCCAGAAATGTTGTTAAAGGTTTAAATATGTTGACAGCCTCTGTCAAACACATTTATATTTTTCTTCCTGATAGAATAGTTGTACCCAGGATTGCTCTAAACAAGTCAAGGATTACCCCTCTGCCTTCTTTTTTTGTCATACATTTCACCTCTCTTCTCGTACAGTCCTCTTCAGTCTTTCCATGTCTGTCTTGATTGCTATGTAAAAGGCACATGCAATAAAAAGAAAAATGCTTTACGTGAGAAGGGTGGGGGTATTAATATCAGGTATGCTAATGGATAATATAGTGTTTGAAATGAAATCCAGGAAGTCTTCCAAGAAACTTGAAGCCAAATTCACTTTGTTTCTGTGTACTTCCCCCCTGAAATTATTTAATGTTTTAAGATATAGCCATGTAGTGTTACATGTTCCTTTTTTCACTGTATCAGGAAAAAAAATCTTTATTATCTTCATTTTAATATTAGAAATTACCCTGGATATTTTTCCCCGGGATTTTATTTATTTAGTCATTGAAAAATTTCTATCCTGACCTGGGTAGGGCATAAAAACATAGAAGAATTGTTAAGAGACAGGAGTGGTAATAACAAGATTGAAGTAAATGTCTCAGGAGAAGGCTCAGTGAAAAGCATAATCTTCTCCAGAAAATTCTCCAGAAAGTGGCCCAGATGGAGAGAAAGAGCAGGTTTCTTCCATAGCTTGTCAGGAAGTCTGCGGTATAGAAGGTGAGGGTGTTTGCAATGTGCAGTGGTCCTTTGGTAGTGCTTTGTTGCCAGAGCTATGGTTCTCCAACCTGTGAGATGACAGCTGCCGTATTTTTATGTGGAATTGCCAAGGCAGAGCTCTGCAGTCGTGTGCAATGTGGTGCTTGTGCAGTAGGTTGTTGAATATAAATAATTTGTATGTACCCGTAAGTCCAGTGCTCACAGGAAGCATATGACTGATCCTACACAAAATAGATGGGCTGTAGGTGGATGTGCAGCACATCCTTTGAGTGCCTTCTAAAAGTGTCAGACCAAGGCAGAGAGATTCATTGATTGTACACTGCACTTGTAGCAGCGCCTGCTCACGAAAATGCTTTGGACTTACTGTGTGTGCCTGTTGCAATTGATGGATGTGCACATGGTGCACGTGTCTGGGTTGCCTCGGTGTACAGCAGCTTTGGAGCTGTGCCCCAGGAGTTCTGACAGAGCTACTGCTCCCCTGGAGATAGAGGGCAAGTAAGATCTGGGAAACATGTTTGGCAAAACTCGGGCATATGGCAGCCTTATGCAGGATCATCTTAGCTTGTCAACAGCTGCACGAAATAAAGAGCCAAAATGGAGCCTGTCAGGTTGTGGTACTGTCCCTGGTGCTGTGTTTGCCCAGTCTTCTGGTTATGGGCCAGCAAAGAGGAAAGGCTGTTGATGTAGGACAAAGTAAGGGCATTGGAGAATATCCCCCAAAATTTCATGGGAAAGCAGAGCATGAACTACAGTCAGTAATTACCACAGCTGATGTATGTCTTCCTTCCCCAAATGCTTCTTTATAGTCAAATAAGTGGATTCTAGGTTTGCAGACTTGGTAGCTGCTCTAAGTCCTTAGTTGTGTAATCCTTTTTCTGCTTCAGAACAAAGACCTCGTGTTTGAAAGGGGATTAAAACCATACTGGTGCTTCCAGTGTCCTTGAAATAGCATTTTTAGATCTATATATTTATTTATTTATTTATTTATTTCATTTATTTTTTTAAAATTTATTTTCCCTAAAGCAGGCCTTAGTTAAAGCCTGTTCCTTTTTTCCCAGCTCCCCAACAGAGAACAGTGCAGTGCAAAGGTCTGTGTATGCAGTGGGTTATATAAGTGTGACAGTAAAACCTTGGGCTGCTCGTTGGAAGTGACGTTCTCTCCGGTCATGGGAAGTGTTGGTTTCAGAGCTCCTGGCAATGCAGTCACTCCTGGTGTGCGGGGTAGCAGAACACAGCAGGCAACTGGTTCTGGTCATGAGGGGAACAGCACACAGCAGGGTCTCTTTGAACATGGGTGTACTTGTGCACCACTGTACTGTGTGTTTGTGGGCGCAGTTTGGTAACTACTGCTTGTAAGACTAATGAGGGAAGAGGGAGAAAGTGGCTCAACAGGAGCAGACAGCTCAGAGTGCTCAAGAGTGACCCTGAAGCAAGGGTAGAATGTTACAAGCTGGGCTTAGTTTGCAGATCTGTTGTCTTGGACTGGTTGAGTGTTGTATACTTTAGGTTGAATCAGTTGTTGGCTCTGGATGGTAGTTTTACAATGATGATTCAGCATTAGTATTGTTTTTCCTTAAAAAGAAAAACAGTTTGCTTCCTGCCTCTTTCTTCAGAAATTCAGCTGTAATTGTCAATGATTGGAATTAGCAGTTTCTTAATGGTTGTTTTGAGTGCACACAGCCATTGATTTAGAATTTCTGCTACAAACCCAAGTAATTTGCTAATTAGCACCTTAAAGGATCACCTTTAATGCTGCCTTCTGCAGCTTTTCTACTTAAATCTTTTATTTTCTTTCATGTCTTTTCTTCATCTTAGTCCTTCTTTATTCTCCAGCTGCTAGCCATTTCCATCTGCCCCTTTGCTGATTCTTTGTTCCTTGCATGAACTGCTCTATTTGTGCTTGGGAAGAAGAGAAAAGACCAAACTCCTCCACAGTCACTCTTTTCCTGATTTCCATTTCAACTTTCTCAATATTTTTTTTTTTTTTCCATTTCCTATTTTCATTCAGTAGCCCTCATTTCCCCCCTTCAGTCCACTTCATTAGTTCCCCTGTGGTTGTGCTAATTGGCCTCTGTTGCTTTCCTGTGCTGGAGCAGGAGGCAGAAGGGATGCAATTAGCAGGTGGAGATGGCTTCTTGTGGGAGTCAAGGGAGGACCTTGCTGCTCACTGCAGCGCTGTAAGATCAGGTACAGAGATAGACTCTGTGTCTCAGCCAGCCTGCAGCCACCACGGTGTTTAGTTACCCATTAAAATGATAAGGGGTCGATATTTAATATATAGGATTATATCAGTGTATTTCACTGCTGTGGATGTTGTCGGTTTGGCTCTGCTTTCTGCCTATTCCGGTTCATAAACTTTTGAGTGTAATATTTTCTATTTCTAAGACTAGCAGTTACGGTAGCACTTACTGCATATTGCTGCAAGGGTTAATAAAAACAGCCTTCCAGTTTTCTTTTAAAATACATTTGCTTCTCTATTTTGTCAGGTTGGTGTATCTGTCCATGTAAATGCTGCTTAAAACATATATTTATACATTTTGTTTGCAATTCTAGGAATGCTTTAAGGGAAGCTGGGCCACTCACAAGTTATTACACAAGAAAGCAAGTAAGTATATTATTCCTTTTAATGCATTTTAATATTGCTTTGGTGTTGTCCTGTGCAGTGAGCTCTAGGTGGCCCTGCTTGAGCAGGGGATTGGACCAGATGACCTCTAGAGGTCCCTTCCAACCTCAGCAGCTCTGTGCTTCTCTGCCTAAGAATGGTGTTGGGTGTTTTTCCAAGATATCTGACACTGAATGATGCATATCTGAAATTTTGTCCAGTTCCCAACAATCTAAAGTGCTGTGTAAAATTTCAGAGGCCGAGGTTCACAGAAGTCTCTGTTCATTTTTCTGTTTGCATGAATTATTGCTTGAGCTACATTGCCAGGTACATGAACACAGAAAGAGGGGTGCTGAAATAAAGGGCAAGGAGAATGATAAATCACTATTGGAAGGCAGTGTTCCTTCACAGCATTTTGATGTCTAATGCAGTAAAAGGCAGTACAGTGGGAAAGGTTCTTGCAAAGTCTTTGTGATGAGACACTTGCTGGAACACAAGTGAGTCAGAGTGCAGCTGTTCTGTACATTTTTGGAAAAAGGGAGAATGCTTGTGTGCATGGTGCAGCCATTGATAGAGGATGTATCACAGCTAGGATTTTGCTGAGTTCAGTTCTAGGTAGTAAGAGTATCTGTGTGCCTTAGTGACAGCTGGTAGCTCTGGGACAGAAATGCTGGGAGACTGGTAGATTGTGCCTTACCTGAGTAGTGAAAATAACCCATGAGTTTCAAACCAAAGAGAGGGCACACCTCAGTTCTGCCCCCTTGCCTCCTCCTGCCATCACCCTGCCTATCTTCATTAAGCCCTGCTGAAAAGGGAGGTAGGATTAAAAAGTGATGTGACAGAAACTCACATTCTCAAATAATTTACCTCCTCTCCTAAAACCCAACAAAGCTGCTTTTTCCATGATAAATGGTAAATAGGTTGGAGTAGTACAGACAATTACAAATGTTTTCCTTCTTTCTGCCTTTCCAGTGTAGGGATCTTATAGTTCACACTTGCATTCTGTATCCTGTTAATTTGTGTGAATATGAAAAGCTTTGGACTTTTAAATTGTTATTTCTCAGTTTCATCTGAACTGAATGTCATTTGAGCAGATGGCTCAGATTTCAGCCACAGAGGCTCTGAGGAATTCACGTTAGGGCTTGCAGTGGCAAACCTTTTGCTACCTCTTCATCCTTCTGAGATATTAAAAGGGAAAACAAACAAGTTATCCGATTATGAGTTAAAGATTAATGTTACCATGCTCTTTCTTAACCCTTGTCTTGTCTTTCTGAGTAAATACTTCTCCTTCTGGTATTGCTCAGGATCTGCTTGTTTCAATCCTTTGTGTAAACACCTTCAATCTGCCCTCTTAGGAATGTGTTATTTGTGAATGAAGTCAGTCATGGGACCACATCAGACATGAATTTCAGAAGGTTCAGAGAGCTGGGACGCTCCGGCAGTTTGGCAGCATCTTGTAAGGTGTGAGCACTGCTTGTCCTGAACTGCAGAAGTGGCGGGACCTGCACGCTCTTCATCAGCTCTGGAGGGTAGCAGGCTGCATGTATTGAGCCTGGCAGTTGGATGGCCTCCCTTCCACCTTTGGATGGCCTCCTTCCCACCTCAGGTCATTTCAGTCACTGGGTGCTAAGGGAGATCACAGGAAAGGAACGTTCATCTGCAGTGCAGGGCTGTTAATTGAAGGGATAGTGAGTGCCTGTCTAGAAATAAACTTTTTCCCAAGAATGAAAACAAGCACTATGTTACAAAATTACAAATGAAGAACCACTTAATACTACACTTCCTTTGTGCATTCAGTCCTGACATTCCCCAGTTGGCTACTGAATAGGGTGGGAGGAATGTGAATTTGGAATGGACAGTACAACGTGATAACTGCTACTTACACTTTCATATATCAGTATCTAAAATGCCAGAAAGAGTCAGGTCTAGACTTAGACACTTCTAAGTCACTTTCTAGACCCCATGGTTATCATTCTTAGTAGGACAGATTTGCTGCTGCAACTTTTTTTCCCCCTTTTTCTTGTCTTTTCAGAAGATGAAAAAGCTAAGCGTGAAGTTTCCTCCTGGAGCCTGGAAGGCGATGTTAACACAAATCCCTGGTCTGGTTATCGATACACTGGGAAACTCAGGCCACACTATCCACTGGTAAGCAGGAGGTGCCACTCTACTCCAGCACCGCTATGTTCTGTAGCAACTAATGGACCACTCCTGACCTGGTGACCTCCCACATTTTAGCTAAGAGAGGAGAGCTTCTTAATCTGAACCCAATGGCAAGGACGTGCATGGCTGTCCTTGTTGTGGTTCATTTTGATTTAACTTGTTCTATCTCTTGGTATATTTATAATTAAGGGAGTGCCTGTGAGCATCAGTAACAGGCTTAAGTTCATACCTTTTGGATGTACATTTTGACATTTATTCTGCAAAAAAGCTACTGCTAGTTCAGATGATGTTTCCTAGCTGTTTTCTGTCCTCACCAATTATGTAGCAGTCTGTTTCTGAAAAGCTCAGGTGAATTAATTTAGAATTTAAATAAATGGTTATATATTATATTTTGTAAGTGGTTTAAAATAACCTGGTGAGTGAACTGGTGAACAGCTGGAAAAACAGAGGTTACAGTAATCTCCAGCACTGGAATGGCGAAGAACAACAGAGGTCAGTAAGAACTTTGGTTGTGAAAGGTGGGTTTAGAAGATGATGGCATGTAGCTGTGTGTATATATATATACACACATTGCTGTATTTTTAATTGGTATTGCTGTATTTTTAAATTGGTACAAGTTTGTACATGGAGTAAGCTGAAGCTTTTTTTACAGCAATAACGGCATTTTCTTTACATTTGTCTTTTCTAATTGGCCTGTGTAGAAAAGCAGCCCCAGTGGCATCCTCTCTGTAGTCTTCTCCATCTGTTATAGGCTCATTAAGGAACAGATTAAGAGACCCTGAGCCCATGTGTGTTTGTTAGTGTTGGTGGAGAAAAGGGTGTTTGGGATATTACACTGGCCAAGTAATTTAGTAGTGTTATCTCTGAACATTGGCTTTTTTGTCTTGTGACTGCTGTGAGATTAATGCAAACGAAAGTAGAGATTTTGACTAAGGTGATGATTAGAAGTAGCAATCTTGCTAAAGAGAGGAGGGATGTATTTGGAACCAGTGCAGTTGCAGTCTGGAAAGCAACAGAAAAAACATTACAGTAAGGCATAATACATAATAAAATCAGTTTGATTCACTCGACAATAAAAATTTGATTTTTACAAACCTGTGCAGCTGGCTATTAAAAGTTGTATAATATGATAGCAATAGAGAGTAACAGCAGAATGTTTGAGAATGAAACTTGGAACTATTTTGGAGCGTTTACGTTCTTTGCAACCTTTTTTAAGTGGACTTAGCTGTATTTCACATGCAATATTTCATATTTCATATTGTATTTAATTTTGCTGTGTGACTGTTTTTGTGACTATAATAAGTGTTCTTGCAACCTAACCAGCTTTGCCTCTGATTTATTTAGACGCCAACAAGACCTGTGCCAAGTTATATTCAGAGACCGGATTATGCTGATCACCCACTAGGTAACTTGAAACAAATCACAATTATGAGTGTTATGTTTGCTCTCTATTTTCCTTTTAATTGAAAAAGCCTTTAAAGCATCAAGGAGATTCTGGAGAAGGGAACCTCTTTTATCTGTTCTCACTTTACTTCTTCCCCACAGTAGCTTACTGGTTTTTAAAAAATCATGGTTGCAAGTATTTTTTGGAAGTCCAGAGTTTGTAATGGGTTGTCTTTCAAAGGTGTACAGGAAATTAAGAGTTACTTAATTTGGTTTTGGGGGTTTTTTTTTCCCAAACATACAAGTCCTAGTTCTCTTGTTAATTTGATAACAAACAGCTGACTGTCACAGATGAATTCTGCTAAGCCATTCTCTGTGGCATCAGTGTATCTGTTGAAAATGTGTTATTTTATGACAAAACCAAGAAAACCTTGCAGTATGCAACCCCCAAAAGAAAACTGGTGTATGAGTTCCAGCTGGTTTTGGACAGAGAGGGAATGCATTCAAAATCACTTGCTTACTGGATTGTTTTGGTATTTTCCCCTTTTTATACCCATATTGGTGCTTTGCATTTCCCCAAAAGGCTGCTATAAAGTCTATTAGCATTATTTTTTAATCTTAAGCCATTCCATAGTTATTTTTTAAAGAGTGTAAATATTTAAACAACACAAAATACTGTATTTTAAGGGGTCGCTCATCTATAAAGCTGAGCTTGCACAGAATTTGGTAGGAAGATCTTACATGTTTTTATCAGCTGATTATTGCAGTAGTATAACCAGATATATTCCCAAGCACATGTAACCCTTTATGACTGTTATAGAATGTAACTTTTACTAATTATTTTCTTAGAGCAGCTGAAAAATGCTTTTCTATGAATAAAATAACTTCCTCGTAAACCTGATATTTAAGGCTGTGTTTTGACTAACTGGACATGATGGTTTTATGCAGTAAATGAGTGGGCTTCCTGAGCACATGGGGGCATTATGGTATTGTGGAAGGCCTCTGGATTCCAGGTAGTCTGGATAATGATGATAATACTATGGCTTGGTGGGTTTCTTAGTTTAGGCTATGGTGAGAAAGTCTGTGCTTCTACTGCCCTTGGTAAGCTAAGTAAGTTCCTGGATTGGATATGTGTAGCAATCATGCCCCTATATAATATGGGGGTTTTTCTTTCTTTCTTTCTTTTTTTTTTTTTAATCCTCTCCCTTTTTTTTTTTCCAGGAATGTCTGAATCAGAACAAGCTTTAAAAGGAACCTCTCAAATAAAAATACTGTCATCTGAGGATATAGAAGGGATGCGAGTAGTGTGTAGGGTAAGGGGGTTTTGATTTTTCTTACGAAGTGCCTTTGTATTCTTTAAAAAACCTATAATGATTTTACCACTTTGTCACAGCACATTTGAGAGTACGAACTTTCAAACCACTTTAGAGCACTGAAAAATAGTTTGGGAGGCTTGATATTTTCTGGCTTTTTCTCTTCTTGTGACTCCCAATTGCCAGTAAAGTATTTTGTAAGAAGAAAGATGACTTTTATCTGTTTCCTGGCTTTGTTATTGCTAGTGAGACAATCTGTGCCTGAGATGTTGTTACTGTTAAGAATATGTTTTATAGTGCATAAATGAGAACAGAAGTTTTTCCTCTCCTGGAGTTGGTGCAAAGTAAAAACTAAAAAAAGCAAAACAAAGCCCCATTCCTAACAATTTTTGAAAAAGAGCTGTTCAGTTGTAATCACTTCCTTGTGCGTAAAGTCAAACTTTGAAATGTATTTAGGTAGTCTGATTTAAGATGATGGCATTCAAGGAAAATGTGGTCCAAACCTTAATTGGGGTGTTTTCAGCTCTCACAGAGGTGGCTTAGTACATGACCTGGAGACATCTCAAAGTCTTTCTAGAGCCCAACTACACACAGTTTTCCTGGTGATCTCAGTGTAGCTGTCGAAAATGGGTTACTAATCTTGCACAGAGTAGTCCTGGCCTATTTTAAATCAACTTAAATTAGGTCAGTAGATCAATTTTAAATCTATTTTAAATTGTTTCATTTGCAGCTTGCTAGAGAAGTATTGGATGTTGCTGCCATGATGGTGAAACCAGGAGTAACTACTGAAGAAATTGATCATGCTGTCCATTTAGTAAGATTATTTTATTATTATTCTGGTGTTTATATGTGTTTTCTTCTATCTCTTTGTTTTTAAATGATTATTGTGTGGTTTTCTTTGTTGCATGAATTCCATTTCTTTATTTTGAACTGTTTCCCAGTTTGAAGCTGGTGGGTAGTGCAGATGGCAGAAATGTGCTGGAGTGCAATGGTAGGTTCAAAGTGAGTTAGGAACTCCTGGGCCTCTCTCTGTATCAGCTGCTTCCATATTTCTGGCTTCAGATTTCTTTTAAGTTTCTTCACTTGCCTTCTCAGTTAACATCATGTTGTTTTCTTCTAAACCCTTCTTGCTCCACAGATACCATTATATAAAGAACACCATATGTAGGCCATGGGCTTCTTGTACTTTCTGTTGTTGGTTAAGACATATAGAGGAGAAAGTTAAATTATTTATGATTGGGAGATCAGAACTGAGGTGCCTCAGAGAGCACTGAAACAAGATGTTTGATGCAGTCTGACAAAATAAAGCCACAGTCCAGTGAAGTGTTTGAAAAACATGTTCAAGAATTTTCCTGGCTTAACTTTTCATAGTTACTTGAATTGTGTAATTTTTTAATTTGCTGTCTTCTCTGTGAATCATGTAAGCTGGTAATTGAGGCTACTTCTGTGCACTGTGGGAAAGGCAACAATTTTGGTATGGTTAAGTTTGGTAGAGAGCTTTCTGATTCTTTTTATCTGCATCTACAGCTGTTGAGCCAAGATTGTCTGCTTTCATTAGGCTGGAGACTTCTGTTGAACTGCATTAAACACAAAACTACTTGCTTAGGCATAATGTCGAATATGAACAACTAGCAGTTAAAATGGAATTACCCCTCCTCAGCAGTTTATGGAAACTTTGGCTTGGCAGGTTGTTGCTACTCACTGATATCCCTAATTGGTATTTTGTGGTTTTGAAAACAGTATTATTTTTTTAAAATAAAAAAAAAAGTTGACCCAGTATTTTTTTCTGTACTTTGCTCGGTACGTCACAAAGTATGCATATGTATGTATGTGTAAGTATATATGAAATGTGTCAGTTTTGCAAAAATACAAAAGTTATTACAGTGCAAGGGAAGCAGCCTAAGGTTTTAAAGCTGGGGGGAAGAGTGGTGCTAAATATTATTTTGTTTAGCTTGTGTGTCTTGCAAAAATCTTAGATTGGGTGCATAAAAGCAGTAATTGAAAATTACTTTTTAAAACTGAATAAATATTGCCATTGTTTCAAACCTGAATATCTCAGCATTCGCAGTCAAACACAAAAATGAGTAGAAACAAAATTAAAGTAGCTTTAATTTCTTCCTGGTAGGAAATTCAAGGCATAACAAAAACTGCCAAGAAATGCTTGAAGAATCTTATTTTCAAGGGTCACTGCTTTTCAGCCTATCATTCTTACTGTAAAGCTGTTGCACATGTTTTTTTCGGTGTTTTTTCTTTATACAAAGCTTACTAGTGTAAATTGTATCTTCTCTGTTTAGGCTTGTATTGCAAGGAATTGCTATCCTTCCCCTTTGAATTATTATAATTTCCCCAAGTCGTGCTGTACATCAGTGAATGAAGTGATCTGTCATGGAATTCCTGACAGGAGGCCATTGCAGGAGGGTGATATTGTTAATGGTAAGTGCTGTGAAAATTAACCTTCAACATTTCTAACTTCTGTGCACTTAAACCGTGCAGTAAGGTGAGGTTTCACAAGCAGGCAACATGATTGGAATAGTTTCTTAAGAGAGGCTTTTGTTCTCATTTGCCAATTAGTTTGTTCTCATTTACCTCTGCTCTTTACATACTTAAATTCCTGAGTTTATTTAATAAAATAATTTCAAAAGGTCAGTCCACTTTAAGAGCTTTATAATTCTTCTACCCTGATCTGTGCATTAGTATAGTGCCTGGGTGTTCCACTTGTGGGCTAGATTCCAGTTGTTCCAGACTGTGTATATCTAGTGAATAAAATGTATATTGAATTATTCAACTGGATTAGTTCTGTGTGAATTCTCGATTAGATGGCTCTAGATCCTTACAATTTTGCTATGCTCATGATGATTATGATGACTATAAAGGGTCCTGATGGGGAGGCATTGTGTAGGTGCATGTTATCTTTTTTTGAGCATCTTGCAGCCTAACAATACCAGCTGCTTTTTATTCTTGGTACTCAAGGTACTTAGACCTTCTTGGGTGGTGAGGGGTACTTTTATAAATTACTTGACCATTTTTTCTTTTCACTTTCATTTCTTCTTGGTCTGGCAGTAAAAATTAATGATGCTTTTTTTGTACAAATGTTTGCACCTTTATTTATTGCGTTGGTTTGCTTTTCTCTTATCTGTAAATAAATAGACAGCATATCCTAAGGTTTGACCTGCCTCTAGAAGCAGGTTGTAATCTTTTTAGATTATCAGATATTTGATACATATTAGCATGTAATAATAGCTACTAAGTCTACACCTCTGTGCCCTGGGTACTGGCCTTTTCAGAGCAAGTGTCATGATTGCTGCCCCTGTCTAGGTGAGGTGTGGTCTGGCTGATAGCCCTCAGCTTGTAGGGTACATGTATGCCAAAGCTCCTTTATCTTTCTTTAATTTCAAAGATGATGCCTTTGCACAGCTCTGTATTAGTGCCTGCTTTTCTGGCATCACTGGAGTCCAAACTAAGAAGCCCAGCTCAAAGAATCATAGAACCATAGAATGGTTTGGGTTGAAAGGCACCTTAAAGATCATTTGGCTTCAACCCTTGTGCTGTGGGTGGGGACACTTTCAGTATAGACCAGGTTGCTCAAAGCCCCATCCAGCCTGGCCTTGAACATTTCCAGGGATGGGGCATCCACAATTTCTCTGGGCAACCTGTTGCAGTGCCTCACTACTGTCACCGTAAAGAATTTTTGTCTAGTATCTAATCTAAACCTACTCTCAGTTTGAATCCATTCATCTTTGTCATGTCCCTACATGCTCTTGTAAAAAGTTCCTCTCCATCTTTCTTATTGGCTCCCTTCAGGTACTGGAAAGCCACAATTAAGTCACCCTGAAGCCTTTTCTTTTCCAGGCTGAACAATCTGAATTCTCTCAGCCTTTTCTCATTGAAGAGGTGCTCCAGCCTTCTAATCAGCATGGTTGGCTTCGTCTGCACGGTGCCTTACCTCTCTGCTATATGCAAGCCAAGGCTGTACCTCAGCCCTAGAGAACACCTTCTATAGGAGGGTTTAGTCATGCCTTTGTCCACATTCCAGCACTTGATCAAGCTTGGAGCCTTCTGCTTTGTTTTGATGAGAAAGAGTTAGGCTTCCTTTTCATAAGGTAGTGGCTCAAAAGCCTCTTGAAAAGGAGGACCAAAACGGTTTACAAGGAGGGATAGAAAAGGTACCTTGGAGGGAATGTACCCAATGAACAATTAAAAGGAAGTGTCCATCTTTTTCTTTATTTAAAACTTCTTAGCCTGCTGGAAGCCATGCCAAGGTCCAAAACAGGTTTTTTGAATCACAGGAACATGTCATCCAGAAGGTACTAGCAAGTGATGTCTAGTTGTTGACACCAAAGTGTGTTTTCCCACATTTTCCTATCAAGATTGTGTTGGTCTCTCTCAGCAGCTCATGTACGATATTCCTAAAGTATTACTGTTCACTACCGTTTCCTTCATGACTGTTAACCTGTGAGAGCATTTGGGTGTTTGTTTCTTCATGAATAGCAGTGCAATTACTATTCTAGTGGGTTTGGTGATCTAGCAGCTATTAGACCTACCAGATGATTGACAAAGACTTATAAACAAAAGTACCCATGCTACCACAGCAAGACAACTTGATATGCAAAACCATGATTACATACCTTTTTAAATTTAATTTCCCCCATTAGTGCTGGAATTAATTCTAAGAAAGTACTTTAACCTGCTAAATCACCATGGAGCAAAGAGCTTCTCTTCCCAGTTTTTATATTTACCTAGAAAACCAATGCTAGCTCGCTGTGTCTGTGTTGCATTGCTGGGGGATTTTTTTTCTCCCCTTCCCCCTTTTATTTCATTAAATCAAACTGTTGACCAGTGAAACACTACCTTACTAATTAATTCTATAGAATCTACAGGATAAGCATGAAAGAATTGATTCTGGTGGAAGAGTTTTCATATGGAATTCTTGTGAGGTAGAATACCTCATTTTTACGTGTTTGTTCTTTCACAAATCAGAGGCAAGAAGTGAGGAACAGAGTGCTAATTTTCCATGTCTGATGTTGTTTGCAGTGGATATCACTGTCTATCGCAATGGCTACCACGGAGATCTGAATGAGACATTCTATGTTGGAGAAGTGGATGAGGGTGCCAGGAGGCTTGTCCAAACAACTTACGAGTGCCTAATGCAAGCCATCGATGCAGGTAAAACATGCCTGAAGCGTGAAGGTTTTGCTTCTCAAACATGCTTGCTCATATTTGCCACTGCTCAGAGCAGCTTCTGTTGCAGCACACAGAGGCGCTGGTGTGTTGTCACCAGCAGATGATGGGTGCTGTGTAATGCAGTGATCCTTCAAATGGCACAGTGCTGCGAGCGGTGGCTGCAACTTCTTTTTAAATGTGGGTTGATGAGCAAAATGTATTTGATGCTGAGCTGATCCACAGAAGATATTGACATGGAAACAGCCTTTTTTTGACCGTTGATGAGTAAGACATCCTTGATCTGAGTAATTAAGAGAATGTAACAAGTAAAGTATATTTTGGAAAACCCTACTTTTATAATTTGTCTAATGTTGCACAGTGAACTGGTAAGGTACAACACTGTGTGAACACCTAAACATATCTCTTTAACCCCTGCCAAACCTGATTGTTATTTCATAAAGCTAGTTATGAGCTCTTGATTTCCTGCTGTGGGAGTGTGCCAGAGAAGACAGATCCATATCCTCCAGTACCTACAGAACTTCAATTATGTTGCTTAATTATCACTCAGAGCAGCTGCATTGAGACATACAACCAGATAGAAAGGTAGCTGGAGAATGTTATGTTCAACTTCAGAAAATAAAACAAGAATTTCCCAAGTCCCTGGAAATACTTGTATCATCTGTATCTTTTATACCCTGCAGCTTCTTAAAATCCCCATGATAATTTAATCACTTCACAGCCTCTAAAGATTGAAGTTTAAGGTACTATATAGTAAGGCTTTAAACTTGCATTTAATCAAAAGTAAATGTAAATAAAAGACATTAAAATGAACATAACTTTGGTTAATAATTTGGAGATAGCTAGTCAAGCTGAAAAGACAAAAATCCATAGGAATGATGTCTTGTGTATCCATTGTGTGATCAAGAAAATACTGACAGGTTGAGCTGTGAAGAATATAGATTACCTGTTTATATGGGATTACTGTTCTGAAATGACCACTTTGTTTTTCAGAGCTAAACCAGAACAGCATGTATCTTTGGTCCTGTACTTTTTTATAGCAAATGTTACATGTGTTGTCTCTTATCCTTTGTATCCTGCCTTTGATGTATAAACTGTGACAGAAATTTCCCTCTGTGTTCGTTACAACGAGATTAAAATTCTCACTGTAAGTCTTTTTTACCAACTTTTTAGATGCTGTAACGTGTTTTGAAGGGTTTTAGACATTGCGTGTGAGTAGGAATTCTGGCATCAAGTGTCTCAGCTGTTAAAAAGGGGGGTCACCTCTCCCCTCTTTAAATCATCTTAATGTCTTGGTGTTGGACTCCATTGAAACGAGTCGCATGTGCTGTCAGGCCCATACTTCACAGCTATGTAGCACAGATTAATCTCTTCCCCACCATGTCCTTTTTTATTTTATTTTTTTAATTTTTTGAAAAGCATGGAGATTCCAGTAATATAAATTTCTTGTTATTTTCTGTAAATTCAACTTAGGGGTTTCAGTTGTAGTCACTTACATGAGCAGAGAATTGAACTAAATGCTTTCTTCACATAAAGTTTTAGCTTTATGTGAGCTCTGCTTAAGATGGCTCCACACAACCACATATCTGGCTCCTGAAGGAACAGCATATATTCAGGGAGTTGGGAATGGTCTTGGAAAAGCTTGATTTTTTTGTTTTAAGCAGCTCAAGGTTGTTTTTGGTATGAGTCTTCATTAGGTGAATGATGAAACATTGTTGCTTTTATGGCATTACTACTCCCTTGTCCAAGTGCTCAAAGTGAATTTCTCACACCATTTTCATGTGTTTCAAACTCTTTAACTTGTAAGGCTTCCTAAAGGGATTGTCCAAAAAGTTAAACCTGAATATGAACGTTCTTATTTGCTGTAGCATTGTCACTGAGAATCTTGTCTAAGAGTAGAGATACCCATTTTCCCTTTATTTATTTTTTTTAACATTGGTCCTTTGTGTGCATTTTCCACACAGTAGAGGGATAAGTGTATATTAAAATATAGTTTATACATTCATTGCAAGAAGCACTGCAGCTCAGGGTGTGAGAGCTTACCAAGTACTTTGAAAGTCGTTAATTTTTAATTTCAGACTTCAACATCCTTCTAGTGTGAGCACTTGCATCCATGAAAAGAAGAAGGTAGTGAAAAAGGAGTTTTCTTCTGTCTCTCTCTGTTTTTTTTTATATGAGATGTTTCCTCCCTCTCTCATGTTATTGCACTCACTTATATACGTAGTGGATTAAGTGATCATAGGAGGTGGTATACTGGGACAGATGGACACACAAGCCATGAGTGCTACAAAGGTGGTGTTTGATGGTTAGTTGTGGTGAAAGAAAGCTCTCTAAATTTCCTTCTATATCTCTTCAATTTTGCAGTAAAACCTGGTGTTCGGTACCGAGAGCTGGGGAACATAATTCAGAAACACGCTCAAGCAAATGGATTTTCAGTGGTTCGGAGCTACTGTGGGCATGGAATCCATAAACTTTTCCACACGGCTCCTAATGTGCCACATTATGCCAGTGAGTATTCATTCCTTTTGTACTGTCCTGTGGAAAGAAGTGGTTTGCAATGGATGCACCCAATTTACTTGAAGCCAAGTTAGCATTTTGGCACTTGGGAAATAATTTTTTTTTTAACTCTGGACTGTAGCATACTTTATGAACCTGTGCCTGCACTCTCTCTGCCTGCACTAATGGTTAGTGTTAGCTCTCATCAGTGCTGGGTAAGTGCTCAAAGTTTTTGCCTGAATTTCCTTAGACATTCTTGTCTGACATGAACGGGCAAATGTTTCTCTTCTTAGAAGTTCTAAGCAAAACCTTACTGCCATTTACAGATGTAAATAAAAAGCTCTCTGAATAGTATAGATGGGTGTTGTCCTTGAATCTGGATCCTGTTTCTTTCCCTTTTCTTCATTTGAGTGTTGTGATTTGGTATTTCTGGAAACTTTATCCTAGTGTGTGGCAGAGGAGGAATGAACATTCCCCCAGGAGTGGTAGCTTTTGGAAATGTCCGTGGCCCTGTAACAATTTTTCCAGCAAGACTCAGAAACAGCATGCAGAGAGGCAAAGCATGGAAGGTTAAGTGCCAGTGGACAACAAAGGGCAGAGTAAATATCATGAAGCAGTGATGAACAGTTCACACCCACTTCAGCTGTAAAGCTTCCCTGATAGGACACTTATTTCCTCAGACCTGACAGGTGCCTCCATCTTCCCGTCTCCTAGTGGGCTTTAACACATGTTGTGGTTATAGATTATAATCTAGAGATTCCTGACTTTCCATGTCATCATTTCCCTAACTTATTTTTTCTGACAACAGAGAAAATCTGTTAATTGCAGGGTAGAAGGGTATCAATTCCTGGTTTGTACTTTTTGTTGTGTAAAGTGAAGAAAATACGGATTCTTTGGAGGTGATGAGCATTTTACACCAATTAAAATCCAATCCTAGACAAAGGAAATTTCTGTCTTTCCTGGCTGTTTGGGAGTTTGAACTTTTTTTTTTTTCCATTGAGCAAATATGTCTGTTCCCAGAAAGAAAGATACTGGGTGTTTTTTCTGGTATTTTTAAATACAGACTCACAGCAAAAGCAAAGTGGAAAGATCTGAGGGACTTAAAGCCTATTGGAGAAAAAAAGAATGCTGCTGCTTATTTCTAGCTTACTATTAAAGGAGTTTAAAAAGCAAAAAAGCTCATTTTCTAAGAAAAATGTTCTGTTGCTGTTGTGGCAGCTTGATGTCTGAGATTTTTAAAGCCTCTAGGTGATTTAGCCAGCATGAAAAATTTGCACAATTAGAGTTAGATGGGGGAATGTAAAAATGAATGCAAATTGTCTACAGCAGCAAAGTAGCTGGGAGCTAATGGTTCCTGTGCAGTCCTGGAGTTTGTTCCAGCTCTCAGGCTCAGTCACATCTGAGCTGTGCTGTCCTTCCAGGTGAAACAGGGCAGCAGAAACGGGCTGAAACCTTTCTCCAGTCAAACTGCACTCCTGGTGTCGTGCTGTCCATCAGTTCATGTGCCTCCACATAAACATTTCTGGTGCATTTAACATTAGAAAGTTCCTGTGTTGTTGTCCTGGATGCCTTAAATTGCTCTGCTATTTTATGTTGGCTAATGAAAACAGCATTATCACTCTGACACTACTATGACCCCAATATCCAGGGTAATGAGGGGGCAGTGTGTCTTGCATAAATGGAATCATGGGATTACTTAACCACTGTCACCAATTTATTGGGGCTAATGGCTCAGTGCAAACAAATGAGGTTTCAAGCCTTCTCTGAAGATCTTAAATGCTTACTTCTGTTGTTTTTTAATGATGTTTTTCATTATAGAAATGTGCAGAAATTCCTGTATTATATTTGTTCAGTGTTTTTATAGAACTGGAGTTGAAATTCCAGTTGTTGGATAGAAAGACAGCAATTAATTTTAAGCTGCTTGAGTAAGTTTTACAGTGTTGGAGGATGGGGAGAAGGAAAGAACTAAGGGAAATCTTAATGTAGAAGTAAAAATGGACAAGTGAACAGATCATCTCAGAAGGGCTTTTCTGACTTTACTGTGTTTCTGTTGTATACTGCTAGGACAAGGATTCATTCATTTACTAAGATGGTATTATTTTTTCTAACCTGAATGTTTATTTTATTGCAGAAAACAAGGCAGTTGGAGTCATGAAGCCAGGTCATGTATTTACAATTGAACCAATGATCTGTGAAGGTGAGCAATTTAGCAGTAGAGTAAAATGGTTACTTTTGTTTGCTCTTAAGTCGTGATGGAACAGGATGCTGGTTCTGTCCTGTAGAGCTGACAGATTTTTCATTTCTCTTTGGGAGACTGATATCTGTTACTTAAAAACTGGGAAGAAGTGATGCTTTCTGTTTTCAGGTGGTTGGCAGGACGAGACCTGGCCCGATGGTTGGACTGCGGTGACGAGGGACGGGAAGCGCTCGGCGCAGTTTGAACACACACTGCTGGTCACGGACACGGGCTGTGAGATCCTGACCCGGCGCCTGGACAGCATTCGCCCCCACTTCATGACCCAGTGATAGTCCACACTGAGCAGGTGCATCAGAACGATAAATATATATATTTTTTGCCCCTGTACTATGCATTTTTTTATGAGTACAGAATAGAAAGATTTCACCATTTACTTTGTTCTCAGTGATTGTAGTTAAGAGGAATATCTCGAAGAACTTGACCCAATGTCTGCAAAAGCAGAGAAGAATTCAAAGAATTTCCTGCTTTCCTCCTACCTACAACACTCACGCTGTACTTTCTTTTTCTCTTCAATTATCTCTTTAGCACCTTTCTTCCAATTTGACCCACAGTTGCTTCTGTTGCTGCCATGATATTAGCTAGAAAAGCGTGGGTAAGCTTTCCCACTGGGACTTGATATTTTGGGATCCAGGTTTTTTCACCATTTCAGTGTGCCCTGTCACTCTTGGTTTGTGAGTGGCACCTGAGATTTTAAGCATTTCTTATTCCAAAGACTTGCTCCTGCTTCTGCAGATCCTATTCTGGGCCTTGTTTGTTTATCAGTTGAGAAGGGGGCAGAAGGGAGAAAGACACGCAAGTACAAGAGCAGGCTACCTTTAATTCTGCCCCCATCTCTCTGCAGGTGGCTTCTGTGGAGATTGCCACTGTGGGTGGCACACTGTGTTAATGGCAGGACTTGTTTCTCTTGCTGGAGATTTGATAGTATGGGAAATGAACAAAGTCTGTGTTATATGCAGCTCCCTGGAATAAGCTGCTTCTTGGCGAAGCAGTACTTGCAGGCAGCCTCCTGCTCCAAAAGCATGGTGAAGCTGATGTATCAGACTTGCCTAGGTAAAGGAATGAAACAAGAACCAAAAAGATCCCATGATTCATGGGATCCCTACGTGTGTTAACTGTGGGGCATTTTTTAAAAGTACATCCACAGTAGCTGTGGGGGATTGGATTTGCAAGACTTACAGTGAAGTATCTCAAAACAAGTCTGAGTATCTGAAAATGAAACACGTTCAATGCTGTATTCATTTTCTTTTGGTAATTTTTAAACGGGTCATTTTTTTCCCCCCTCAGTTGAGTGAGTTTCAGGCTTTTGGAAAGTCTTAGGGGGGCAGCTATGAAAACTGATCTTTTTTTCCTCAGACAGGGTATAGAGTGGGTAATGTTGGTATATATACCCCTTTATATTCTGTTAATGGGTCATGGTGAGCTGGAAACTGTTATGTTAAGGAGTGTGGATTGATTAAACCTCCCTTCTCTCTACCCTTTCTTTTTCCATGCCCATTTCCCTTCCATCATCTTTGGTGTCTCTGCTGAGGGAATTTATTATTTCTTCTGAATTGTAATGAAAAATTTTTCAGACCCCATTGTAGACTTCGTCTTACACCACTGTAACGCAAGAAATACTTAAACCAACACAGACATTAAATCATACAATCATGGGCATAAAATACACCTCTTACAAGATGTCTGGTGAATTTGTTGCCACAGACCCAAGAACAGGAAGTGCTGCATACCCTTGGCTCCCCTTGGCACTGCAGAATTTAGGTGGGGGAAAGGGGTTAGTGCTTCATAGAACTGGACTCGTCTACTCCCAAATTTGCCAGAAAATGTCTTCTCTGCCCTGAGTGCCTCAGACCTCTGTTGCTGTAAGAGTATCACTGCGATGTGTTCATTACCTGTATTCTTATTTTTAATTATGCAGTAAAGTGACCTGACACGATGCACAGAGAGCGTGTGTGCGTGCGTATGCGTGTGTGTGTAGAGATTTTTAACAAAACAGACTGTAGTACTTGAGTGGGATTACCTGTGCTGAATGAGATGTGTTGAGGAGATGCCTGTCCTGGAGGTTTGCCCACCATATCCTTCACTTGAATGGTTACAATGGTCTTGCCTTTTCTATGTGTGTGTGTATGATGCGGGGGGTGGGGGGCTTCATTTTTGGTCTTATAAAATAAAAGTTGCAGCTGCTTTTAACAGAAATAACTTTTTTTTTTCCTTGTAATCCAAACCCAGATGTAGAATTTTCAATTATATGCAGGTTTGCTTGCACAAGTGCAAGCCCCACTGCTAAATGCATGCACCCAGTTAGAACTCACTCTTAAACCCACAAATGTGCCACTTGGATACCTCTTTGTTGTTGCACTGATACAAACCAAATTTAGCACATTTTTAATACAGGTAATCTATGATGCTATGCATTCCTGCCTATAAATTGAAATCACAGCATGATAACTGCTTATAGTGAGTTCATACTACTGCAGTATTTTTAAATGAGTGGAAAGCTTAGTTAGCATCTACACCAGTTCTTCCAACATCAGAGGGCACATCAGCCTTGAGAACAAAACTTATTAAATAAAAATATTGAGAAAAGCTATTTTTTCACCTATCTAGCTGTGTCTTTGCTTGAACATGACGTACTAGACTTGTGCTGACTGGATTGTGGAAATTAACTATTTTTGATTCTTGCATAAGTTGCTATCCACTTAAATAAAAAATCCCAACTTAAATCTACTTTTTAATGACATTTTAGCGATTGTATACACTTTTACCAAAAACACAATCCTGCAATTAGTTCAGAAACAATCTCTTAATGTATTTTCCCTTTCCTGTTGTGTAAGGCAGTGTGGAAATTCGTTTCTGCAACTTGACTTGAATATTTAAGGAGAGAAGATTTGGTAGATGGTGCCGAATAACAGTAACAGCAGGAGGAAAGAGGCCAACCTGCATGTTTTACATGACAGCCAGCAGAGCACATGCACATTTCATGCACAGTCATTTGGTGGAAAGTTTTTGTCTATTGAAGTGGTTACCATTGTCAGGATGGTGCAGTTCAATACACTACCTTGACCACGAAAAATGGGGTAGAAAAATGTTCTTGAGTCTCTTTGCTGAACAACTTCCAAAAAACCCTATTTCAAACATGCTCCATTCAATCAAATGCTTTGCAGGACGCAGTAGTGGCTGGGACATCAGCTCTTCAGGCTGGGAAGAAGCTGCAAGTCTTTGACCCAAGTGCTCTGGTATCACTATGTGTCTTTGTTGTTGGTATTACAGACTGGCTTCCCACACACACTCTGAGGTGCAGATTCTCTGAAGTAATAATGTAATGCAGACATGACTGTGTGGTCTTGAGCTAGTCTGTGCAGCATAGAGGAACAGCTGTTCCAGGGTATTTTGAATCTGTTAGATCCAGCTGGGGGTGGTTTGCCAGGTTAGCTAGTATTGTATTGATACCATCTTGTAATTATGGAGTACTCTCACTGCAACAGCTTAGCAGCAAGTTTTCTGCTGAATTTTCTGATGTTCAGCCAGCCTGCCTCAAGCTACAAGAAAAGCTTCAAGCTACTGAGAATCACTTCACTGCTGGGTTAAAGGGCTCACTTTCTTGGTACAAATTCAGTTTTTATTTCCTCCTGATGCTCAAAATTGAATTGTTATGACATTCACATTTCTTCTTTACTGTCTGAAATGAAGTTAAAAATGCAGTACCTCAACTATTTTCAGAATGCTCTACAGGATATCTTTTTCATGACAGATGGAAAAATGTAACTGTCCCTGTTGTATAGCAGTGGCTTGGGGTAATTGTTAGTGGTGAGAGGGAATTTCTTCTAATAAGATTACTGTTTGCATTCAGTGTTCTCTGTAACAGTTGTTTTGACCAGGATTCTTTAAAACATGAAAATTCTCACTTAATCAGTGTCCTTGGTTCACTGAAAAACACTGAGTTTTTATGTATCTAACTTTTCTTTTAACTGGCTAGTCTTTCTGCCTCTGCTTTGCAGTCTGTTTTGTGCTCTTTATGTTTTTCTGGACGTGAGGCACTGGTTACAGGTTTCAATACAAAAAGAACTTTATCCAGTCAGATCACTTCACCTAGAGTTACGAAAACCTGCAACTCCAAAATTGAGACTCAACCCCTCCCCCTCCAACAAAAAAATCTCAGAAAATCCTAAAGCCATCATCACACAGTGCTCTTTCCTGTTCCCCTACACCCCTCAAGAGCAGACTTGCTTGCTCTGACAGTAATACTTCCTGCTTCAATAGCATGATCCTATTTCTGACTAGAGGTAACAATCCCACGCTGTTTGTGTTTGCAGTGGTGGCTGCAAAGTTTGCTTCATTTGCCAGTAAGTTTAAGGAAATGGGAATCTGTCCTACTGAAGCCTTGGAAGACTCTACCAGAGCAAGTGACTAGAGGAGTCTATGCCATGATCTTTACCAGAGGCCTGCCAATGAGACAAACAGGAAATAAGGCAGAACATGGACCACCCCAGTGAACACAGGTACCCCTGGACACCAAACTCTGCTCTACAGTTGGCTTCATCGTTGAGCTGGATGCTACAATCCACTGTACTCCTAGAATAGCCTCAGAAATCTGACAAGTTCTGGCCACTTTTTCAGCACAGTTGCAGCAAATGGATGCTACTTCTCACCCCTGTGCTTAGCTGTGCCTTCTGCAGTGAATCCCACATCATTTGCTGTAGACTCTACTCAACACTCTTCCTCTGTCACATAAACACTGTAAAATCACTCGAGCAAAACAAGTAAGACACAGCAATCACAGTCACACTCTTAATGCTCAATAATTCCAAGACTGGGTTTAGAAATAAGCTTTTATTAAGTAGATTAAGTTAGCCATTATTGAATTTGAAGAATGAGTATAGAAACAGAAGTTCCATAACCAGGACTAATTCTGTTATGCTATTCAGTGGTAAACAATTTTTTATTATTTAATACCCAGAATGCTCACCCTAAAATACATGGTCTTCCTAGTCCCAGTGAGTTTTCAGTTGCTTGATACTATCTTCTATCAAAAATTCCATTATAAAAAGGCAGTTACCACGTTGCTGGCCAATTAGGAGGTCAACACTTGGCTCTAAAATTTTAGGACAGTTCGAATGCTTAAAATAGAAAAGAAAAAAAAATTACCAAGAAGTCAATTTTCTCCCCATCTCCCTTCCCTTTCATTGCTGAGACATATTTTTACTTCTGTCTTTTTTGTAAGAATGAAGTCATGGTTATGCCTATAATATTTATTAAAAATCCAGGATAATGCTTATCTTTGGGGGTTTTTTGTCTCTCCTTGAGTAAAATAAACTCCAAATGGACACTTTTTCAAACTAGGTGTCAGTTTTCAGTAGCTAGCCAAGACTGATCAGGAGCAGTAATATTACCAGGCATTTTCCCTTTTGTCTGTTTGGAAAATGTTAGGTAGCTTTCATTATTAGTTTCCTAGGACATGCTCATGTATGAATAAAGCACTGAAACGATACTGAAGTTTATAACTGGGACAGAGGATCAACTGCTGGATGAAATTTGCATAAATGCAGTGTTTCCATTTGTAACAAATGCAGTTACAGTCAACTGATTTTATCCAAAATAGAATCCATATGAGCTAAAGCAGATGAAGTTAGTACTTTCTCCAGAGTTATATACAATAGATAGATGTAGACTGAGATCAAATACGAAGACCATGCTGGTTTCTGGAGATAATGCTCATAACTATTTGTCTATCTGCAGAGGAACCTAAATATTACTGAATATGTAATCTTCAGTCTCTTTACATTCCTTTTTATAAGGAAGAATGTTCTAGCAATGGTGAACGCCTGAGACTGACCTGTCCCCTTTATCAGCTTTACATCTGTGTGTATTTCTCTTGTACACTGTTGCTTGCTTTTTACTGCGTGCCTGTGTTTTGGCACGTGCCTGGAAGCTCAGAGAAGTGTGTTTGTATCAGAATCAATGCATGTGGTATATGTCACCCTGTAGCCTCCCTGTTTAAAACATGGCAGTGGGCGGGGAACCTGTACTTTGACAGCGTCTGATCAAGAAATGTCTTCTTTACCTTTCAATATTGTGAACATTACCTTTTTCCTGAATGCATCAGCTCAAAAGCCTCATTAATTTTGTCAAAAGGCAGCGTGTGAGTCACAAATTCATCAATCTTGATCTTTTTGGACATGTATTCAGTCACCAGTTTGGGTACATTGTCCACACTCTTCCAGCCTGAAAGAAAGAAAACATGCCTTGTTTTTTCCCTTTTCCACCCATCTCAGAAAATTAAAAATACAACCCTTACACAGGCACTCATATGATCAATATGAAAAGGAACAGAAACAAGTGACATGTTTGTCCCTCCCATGGAAGTCTGGCAAAAGCACACGTTATCCAAACACACACACGAGCACAAATCTTTCCCTAGCTGTTCCAGCATTCAACATAACAGCAGCCCTCACCTAGGAAAGTACACACAAGGCATCTTTATCAGGCCCCCTACGTATCTTTATAACCCAACCCCATAAGTTTTGTATTGCTTGGACAAAAAGCAGTGTAATAATTCAAAGTCTGAATACTTTGGTCAACTTCAGCAATTACTGAATTCCCCCCCAAAAAAACTCAATGTGTTTTTGAATTGACAGCAGAAAATGTTTATCAAGCACTTGCTACCTTTTTATTTTAAAGGTCTTTACAGCACATTATCGTGTTGGCCCCACAATTTGCTTAGTGGTTAAGCAACACAAAACACACTGATGTGAGTTCCCATGTCCCCAAAGAATAAGTCCTTTCACTGGACCAAACTGAACCAAACCTTCACTTGGTGATAAAGCAGTCTCCCTTTAGTACTGAATAGCATACAGATATATTCTCTCTTCAAAATATGTTAAATATCATACCAATGTGTTAATCTGTACCCTGTCCGTAGGAATAACAGATTTTAAAAGTCTTTATCTTAAAAGTCAATGCAGCATTTATGAATAGTCTGTCAATAGTACATTTCTTGCACAAGCAAAACTGAGGTGGTGTGTTCCTCCCAGCTTTAGCCCATAGTAAATTATTTTTATCCCCACACCAAGAGAGAGTTACCTCCAAACGCGGTCCCTTTCCATGTGCGCCCAGTTACTAGCTGGAATGGCCGTGTGGAGATCTCCTGGCCAGCAGCAGCTACTCCAACTATCACACTGACTCCCCAGCCTTTGTGGCAGGCTTCCAAGGCAGCCCTCTTCATGGACAGACAGGACAAAGCAGAGTGTTTATTGCTAAGGTTTATGCTGCCTGGACAGGTAGCACTTCCTTTCCCCAATTAATGAATCACCACATCAGCATTTAAGGAACAATAAATACACTGAAAATTACATTATATTTTCTGTTGGTTCAGATTCTTTATCCGTTAAAGGTTCACTTTGCACTTTTTACATCCTATCTAGCCTTCAGAGCAGTCATTCTGAACTCCCACTGAGAGCTGGGATAAACTGTAATCACATACCATATTACCGACAGTTAGGAATGCTACTGTAATTCCTGAAAACCTAGCCTTACATTCAGTAACACTTCTGCATTTCCAAAGGTGAGATTCACCTTGAGAAATTAGGGAAATACTGACTGATCCCTGAGATTTTACTGTTCATTGCACAATATATTTTATGTGAGTTTTGTTAATTTTTCAACTGTCAGCATAGAGAAACTCAGGATCTCAAAAAAGTCTGATTAAGGCAAAAACATTTGTAAGTGCCATTTTCAACCCAAGAAGTAGCAGCTGCTTTCATTACATAATTAGGGTTGAGTGTAAATTGTCCTTTTTAGTCATAGCAGTTATCATTACTCTTAAAAAAATTAATGAGTCTAGCATGTTCTGTGTTAAGAAAGCAGCTGATCTTGCTGTTTAGCTGAACTGGTCCCTCCCTGTACATGCTCCTGTTGGTCAGGCACTCACCATGACTCCGACATTTCCGATGCACTCAAACGAGTAGTCCACGCCACCATCGGTCATCTCAACCAGCACCTCCTGGATGGGCTTCTTGGAGTCTTGGGGGCTGATGCACTCAGTAGCTCCAAACTCTTTGGCTTTGGCATACTTATCCTTGTTAATGTCAATGCCAATGATCCGGGATGCTCCTGCTATTTTGCAGCCCATAATAACCGCCAGCCCAACTCCTCCCAAACCAAACACAGCACACGTAGAGCCAGGCTCCACCTAGGAGTAAGAATGGAGTCATGAGCAGCAGAAAAAAATTCATCTTTCCACGTAAGGAGGAAATGGAGGTTAAGGAGTCTGTAATAAAGGAAAAAATGGAAGCAAATATATATGGCTATGAGATTTTATAGATAACGGAAACTATATAGAAACTTATTCCAAAAAGCTCTTTAGTACTAAGCCTTTTCTTTTGCCTGAAGACTCATGCGCACTCACCTACCACCTCTGTCTCACCCTGAACTTCTGACTATCAGAACGACTTGCAGCAAATGAAGATGAACTGTGCAAGTAATTTATATATAGCTGGTATCAAAAGGGATGCAGAATAGTCCACCTGAATTTCCTCCAAAGGGCAATGGGTTCTTCTAACCTGATCTGCTTCTTATGGGGAAGTTATGAAATTCTTAGCTAAACTTCATCAGTTGAAGAGGAAGAAGAAACACGGATTTGGTACCTCACGTTTACAGTCCTAATGTGGTCCCTAAGCTGTGTGTACCACAAGCACAGCCTTTACCTTAGCAGTGTTGACAGCAGCCCCATAGCCCGTGGAGATGCCACAGCCCAGCAGGCACACTTTATCCAGAGGTGCTGCAGCGTCTATCTTGGCTACGGAGATATCAGCCACCACAGTGTACTCAGAGAAGGTGCTGGTTCCCATGAAGTGGTAAATCTGCTTTCCCTTGCAGGTGAATCTGCTGGTACCATCAGGCATGACTCCTTTCCCTTGAGTAATTCTTGAGGCAAAGACAGGAAAGTGCAGTCAGAGTCTTTAACAGCAAATACTCTCACCAGACAGAATCCACTTAGCAGCACAGAGAGGCAGCTGCATAAGTGCACCTTTATATTTTGACCATTTCAATAAACCTAGGAGTTCACAGAAATGAGATGCTAAACTCCTAAAACTTCATGCTATTAATTCCTCCATGGAAGCACTGAAAGAAATGGGGTTTATTAACATGTTGACCTTGTTAGCTACCAATGCTAACTGCTTGTGCCACAGTACCACACCACTGTCGTGGCCTCCTTCAGTACCCTCCTCTTGAACAGCACCGGTCAGTTATATCACTGGGGCTTTTTTTTTTGAGTTTGGGAGACTTTTCTTCAGTATAGGAGCTGCAAATTTATCTGGGAAGCAGGTATTACGGAAGAAAGGAGCTGTCTGTACCACTTGAAAGCTTTGGTGTTCACTCCCAAGAGCTAAATTCTCTGAAGTGCTTCCCTTAATTATGGATTAAATATGGAGTCAGGGCATTTATGTTTTCAAACCTGTGGACACAAGGTAGCAGTTTGCACCTTCACATACATGAAAAGAGAGAAACAGTTTTATTTAAGGGAAGAAAAGAAATTTTAAGGAAGAATGGAAAAAATTGCATAACTGACTCCTGAAACACATACTTTCCAAGTCATTAAATGATGCATCAACAGATTTATTCTTCAAAGAAAACTCCTGTCAATTACTTTTGATAACTACAGCAGGTATGCATTGAACAAATACTATAGTGTGTGTCAAAAAAAAAAAGTCATACAGACCTTATCTTCTGGCACAGGTTTGTTTTAGGATTCTTACAGAACTTGCACTCTCCACACTGGGGGATGTATAGAGGGATAACAGTGTCCCCTAAGAAAAAAAACATTCTGTGTCTAGTTACTGAGTCAAGCAAGGCATTCTGAAAAAAAAAATGAAGTTACTTGACTGTCATTGTTTTTATGTGAGCTTGTGTTCACTTAAAACCTTTGCGTAGTAAAAGCTGTGTACGGTATATAGTGGTATTACAGAGTGCTAGATAAACTACTTTAATCCTGGCTGAGCAGACAGCCCACCCGAAATTCATCATTCCAGAACAAGTAGCAATGTTACTATAAAATAAAACAACCCCAAATCAACAGTGAACAACATGACTAAACACTTTAAGCCTTTTAATTAAACGAACAGATAAAAACTATAATTTGAAAAAATAATAAACCCCGAACCCTCTTCTAACTACACATTGATCCAATTTCAAGTAAAAAAAATGGTATTCTGGGCTCTTTCAAGCTTTAAATCAAAAGCTCATTGAATAGATTAGTGTTGTGTCTCACAGGCCATAGAAATCTACACAGGCATACACCCCAGAATAAAACATTGTATTAACTCCTGCAATATGGCATTTCAGTGGCCCGATTTGACAGCTGGTCTTCAAATAAAGTAACACTGTCAAGGAAGGCAGAACACTTGTAAGGTATTTTCTTACCCTTCTTTACTTTTGTTACTCCTTCCCCAACACTCTCTACAATTCCAGCTCCTTCATGTCCCAAGATCACAGGGAAACATCCTTCAGGATCGGCACCACTCAGAGTATAGGCATCAGTGTGACAGACAGCAGTGGCAACTATCTGTGAAGAAATATATAATGTGAGACACCCTGAAGAACAGAATAGTAGCACAGATCTAAGTAATTCCCTTTGGTCAGAAATTCAGAACAATTGCCAGGTCAAAGTTCTGGCAGCATTTGGGATATGGGCAATATACTTTCAACTCCTGGCAAGGCACTTTTTCGTACTTTGAAAAAGCAAAGTCATGATAGTACATTTCATAATTTCCATCAACCAAAATGTGACACTGAAAGGGGTAAAAGATGACATGTTGTTTCCTATAGCTAGAAATTGGTGCTCCAAGTCATCTCACAGTAGGTTAGCATCTCCGATTTGAAATCAGTTAAGACACAGAGATAAAATTACCAGAGAGACCATGCAGAACTCTCAGTACTGCATAAATCCAGTTTAAGTCTTCAGCACCATGCAGACATCCTTTCCACAGGAAAAAGGTTTCACATCAATGTATGCTTTTTGGTAGATATAGGCTACTGGAAAGTCCAGATGAAATCAGAAACTTGGGTATAGGGAATCCAAGAGACCAATCCCAGCTCAGCAGCCAGTAACTTATGGCCTGACTGATGTAAAAATCCAGCCTGTTACACAGCTGCCATAAATGACAAATCGTTTTCCTTCAAACAAGATAAACGTGTTCCCAGTTCAGACATTTTGTGGGAACTTAGTCTGTAACAAGTGGAATTGATCCCCAAGATTAGCCATTATCTTCAGACCAGACTGTGAAGCGAGACTAGTAGAAACTAAAAGTGTTTTTCATAAACAGAAGATCTAAATACTTTAATTTTCTTCTCTGTAAAGCCAGCTGAGATACTAATGAACTAATTATATCTATTCAACATTTCTTCTATTGGCAAACAAACTGTTCATCTTTAATACTCAGTCTCCCAAAACAGAAAACATCTAGATAAGAATTGATGTAATTACCTTGATACGAACTTCATGAGCTTTTGGTGGAGCAACCTCCACCTCCTCAATAGAGAGAGGTTTACCTGCCTCCCAAGCAACAGCAGCCTTGCATTTAATAACCTAAAAGACAAAAACAACAACAAAAAAAAGAGGACATCTGTTGTATGGTTCATTTAAAGTAATTCTTGTTCAGCCAAGTGAGAAAATAAAAGAAGCACTACTGGCTTTTGGAAAGAATCCCAGATCTGAAATTCAGAATTTCAACACAAAGGTTTAATTGCTCCACATTTGCTTTCAGGAAGCTAAACAATAATGAGTAAGCCAAGATCTGAAATTTGGATGTCATTCTCTAACTGAGCAAAAAATATAATAAGCCTGGGAGTGCTCAGGAGACATGCTGCTGTGAAGTGAGCAACATGAATGGAAAGGCTTCATAATAAAAATGGTGATTTAGAATCAGAGACTGCCATTCATTTCAGATATGTTCATTAAGCACAGAGTGTTTAAAGTTGCAAAGTTCAGAAAGGAAACAGTGGAGACCCACATCAAGAGTGAATTTCCAGTTCCTTATCAGGATGGTTTCCAAGTAGGATACTGGCAAGGAGATGCAGCTGACACGAAGAGCCTCCAATGGTGCAGAGGGACCAGAGGGACTTTGCTATAAGGCTCCCGGCAGCGAGTTCCTCAGCACTAACACCTCTGCAGTGGCCACAGGGATCACTGTTAGCAAGTCTTCATTTGCTGCTTTCAGCACCACGACAAATCCTGCTCTGCATCCACACCTAAACATCCCAGGAAGCTTTTCAATCCAAACAGTGCAGAGCCTGGATGAAAGAGCAGGATTTCTGGATCTGTAAACCCTATTAACAGGTACATACACACAGCTGACTGAGAAAATCAGCAGGCATTATACCCATACAACCTAGAGCAGCTTGAGGTGCTAAAAGGATAAGCATCTGGATTACCCTTAGAGGTCAGCTTTATGCAGATGACAAGGTCTAAGCTATTGCTATTAGAAATATAAACCAATAGAAGAAAATGACATTTTGTGTGTTCAAAATAGCTGTAGTTTTCCCATGGAATGCTTGAAAGAGGATTAATGCAAATTCCCAAGACCAGAAATACAGTTACCCAGCCTTTTTGAAATTTCACTTTCAGGAAGAAATAACAGTGCCAAGACCACCTGTTGAGCTTGCCAGGTCTGATCCATCATCTGTGATCAGGAGAAAATAATGGCTAGTCTATACTTTTCTGTAGTACTTCTGTTGTACAATAACCAGTACCAGGCTTTGCCAGAGCCAGTTAAAATCCTCACTGTACCTGTAATAGCAGACCTTCAGATGCTTACCTTGGCTTAAATTTGGTACAATAAATACTACAGACCCTAAAAGCTTTGTAACAGAAAACAGGTACCTATTCCAACACCCAGCACGCGTCTAAATTAGACAGAAACGCCCCTAACTAGAACCATGAAATCTCCTTGCCCTGCTTTTTTAATACCAAGGTAAATATTACAAAAATGCACGGAATGTGCCATAGTAACTAACCGTGGAATCACAGTCTGAGCCATCAGTCATAATCTCTAAATCTACCACAGATTTTGCCAGAAAATCTAAATTCAAAGCACAAAGTGCAAGAGGAGCTGTCATTCAGTAAATCATTTACTGGTTTTCAATCCATGCCCTCATCCTCCCCTCATTAAGTCATCACTTGTTCTTGCATGGGAGACTGCACATTCCTAAAATTTGATTTCCACAAGCTTAGTTAAACACGAATTTAAAGACAGAGAGGAGAAAAAATGTCTCCTTACAGGATAAATTCTGATTATCTAAAACTAACAGTACATATCTGAAAGCACATTTTGAAATAGTAATTTCTGATTCAGTTCACACAGCCAACAAAGGCTCCTGGACTATTCAGAGTGGGTATCAGGAAAGCCCCATCTTCTTCTGCCCTCTAATTATTCAAAGCTTTCCACTGTTGCTTTGCTATAAATCTTGAAGCCAACAACTGGAAAAAAACCCAAACCACCAACTTCCAGCAGTTCTTCATTTCCTCTATTACCATACTAGCACAGGAGCACAGCTGTTGGGTTGCTTGTGGCTATGCACACGATCAGCTATCTGAGTCGGGATGAAACCGAGCTCTGGGGCAGTGACAGAAGCTGCTCCAAACCCAGTGCCAGCCTAGAGCAGCCTTCAGCGTCCGGCCAAGCGCGGCCACCGAGCCCGCTCGGGCCCCGGGCACTGACCGCCTGTGCAGAATTCAGAGCAATAGTGGCAGAAGGTCTGGACTATCGCGCTCTTCTTAAAGCAATGCAGCAAACGTGCCAGGCAATGGCTTTGTGAGCAGGCAGGTAGGTAGGGTCTTGTTTTACCCCTTCCTTCACGCCGATTCGGTCGCACCTGCCCGAAGCCCACAGGAAACCACGCAAGCTCAAGGTCTTCTGCTTGGTCCTCCAGCGCCGCGACCCAGGAGCGGCCGGAGCGCAGCCCACAGAACGCGCACGGGGATCGAGTACAACACACGGCAGGGAGCAAACGCGTGTGCTTTCCTTCCCAATCCTGCAAATACTCACAGCGGGAGCCTCCCACGCCTAAGTAGCGGCACCGACTCCGCCGCACGCCTCACACGCGTGGCGCAGGAGCCCGGAGACGCCCGGACAAACCCCGCGCCCCGGCTCTCGCCAGCGCTGGGGCGGGAGCGGCCACGGCGGCCCAGGACCCCAGCCCCGGCGCCGGGCAGCCCCCAGGCCCCGGCAGGGAGGGCACACCAGGGCAGGGAGGGCTCGCCCGCCTCATCCTGCCCGGTGCGGGACCCTCCGCCCGCCCCCGGGCGACCTTCCCACCACGCGCGCCCGGCGACATTCCCACCGCGGGACACAGACGCTCACCCCGCTCGCCATCGCGCACGGCCGCGGCTGCTGCCGGAAGGGGACGGGGAGACCGCCTCCTTCTCCACCGCCTCTCTCCCCGCCTCTCTCTCAGGGGCGGGCGAAGGAACTAGCTCCTTCCTCCCCTTCTCGCTTCTCTGGTTCGCAGGGCAGCGGCGCGCTGGGTCGGTCTCAAGCCCCGTGTAGCGCTTTTCTTCCCGCAGACCGCGGTGCGGGCCAAGGTCTCTGTGTTTCCTGAGGGTGCCCGCAGTGTTGCCTTGCGGTGTGGTTGGGTTTGTGGCTGCTGACGGCTGCACCAGCGTCTTCCATCCCGGCCCCTTTAGTCCGGCAGGCAGATGGCCATTACTGTGCCTGTGAGGGAGCAGGCCCGCTATCCAGGCTGATGGGCCTGTTCCTGCCGACACCAGGTTGCCCAGATTCCTTCCCAAGTAACGGGACACCGCGGCCTCCTCTGCGCTGCTCCCTGAGGGCCGCAGCAGTGCCTGCATGTGCCTGCCTTCCCCAGGCGGGGGAATCCCGCCCTGCCTCCCGTTCTGGAGGTGCTTGGTACCGCCTGTGTCTCACCTGGACAATAGGAGAAGCTGACCATGTCTCCAGAGCATGTCCTTTGTGCCTGAATCTGTTCTTGGCTGGCTAAACTGCAATGATGGAGGCTTTACTGGGCGGCAGAGCGCTTCAGACCGGGTGAAGGCAGCCCCTTGCCAGGGTAGGTGAAGCCATCTGCAGCAGGATGGAAGTTTTGACTGGGCCTCTTGACATTCCATCTGGCAGCCTTTGAAGCAAAGGGGCTATTGCTACTAGATGGGATCATTAACCTGCTCATGCTGTTTCATTTTCTGAAAAACCTTTTTTCTCCAGGCAGGGTAGGAAGGGCTTCTAGTGAGGTCTGCGGGCATGATTGTGTAAGTTGAGGGGAACAGTGCTGCCATGAGCTGTTGGGATTTTCCATGGGAGGTGCTGGTGCTTGAGGAATTGCAGGGTGTAACTAAGTCCCCCTCAGTAAGAAAGGGAATTTTTATTTTCCAGTGACACGCTAGCAAAAGCTTAGCAAATACCACAGATGGACAACAGCACCAGCACGTGAAAAATTAATAACACAACATAAGCAACGATGGCATTTAGTAAATAACATAAAAGTAAAATAATATTTAATAACAAAACTAAAATGACAAACAAAATCTGTAGACTCAGGAAAGCTGACACAGAGCTGGAAGGTAATTTGGCCAGTGAGGGTGCTATATAGCTTTCACACCTTATTGCTGAAATCAAAGCAGGCCTTGTCTATGTCTTGGTTAATTCAGCTCTGCCAACCTCTCCTGTGAATTTCATGCTCTTGGTCACCCCTGGTTTGTCAGTGCTTCCAAAAAGCCTCCAAACATTTTATGTTTAGCTAAACTCCACAGATGCTCCGGGTTTTTTAGTATCTTTGACATCCTGGACATTGCAGGCACTGATTCTGGTAGACAAAGGGACAGATACATAAATCAGACCTCTTTAATGCTCATTGTCCAATTTCAGAGACTAAAGAGATTGTTTATTTTTTCATATTTCCTTCCCTTGCAGTTTTCTGATGCTGCCTCCAGTGTTGCTGTGTACTTCTGGAAGCCTCTGGACATGGTAAGTGGTTTTGCAACTTTCTTTCTGTTCTCAGCACCATGCAAGTAAATCAAGTTACCACTCTATCTAGGCTTTGTCACATGTTTCTGGTTTATGTACATAAGTTCTGTAAGTGAGGACTTCCACTGCTGCTCTGGATTTTACATTAGCTTGGTTTTCATGTTGTTCTAGCAGGTGTTATGTGTTAATTGGGAACATCAATTTAGGTTGGGAAAAGAGGAGGGCTTGGAAGCACTGTGAGCATGTGAGAGGGAGACCAAGTCCAAAACAACTAGGGATCTGTATTACCTTTTTTTTCTTTTTTTTTAATTGTACTGTTGTGCCTACCCTGGAGGCATTCGTTTTTTAGTGAGGGTTTTTCTGTACCTTAGTTTAACTTTGAAGCACACGAAGATGGGCAAGAAGTCACTTGCAAGCTTGGCAGGCAGCGTATGCTGAATGAAGATGCAAGTCATCTGCCAGGGTGCCCATCCTGGGGCAGCCTGAGTGCCAGTGGCAGAAGCTGGCTGCGTGCCTCCATCAGAATGAGGAGCTGGTGGTTTGGCTCTGGAACTGCTGGCTGCAACCTCACACGCTGGTGAACAGATTGGTGAGGCACAGGGAGGCTGGAGCAGACTGACAAGTCTACCCAGAGGCAAAACTGGAATGCGTTCATACAAACGTTGCGTGGTTTGTTTTCCCCAAGCAGATAGGATCCTAGATTGACTCACAGGTAATTTTCTTGCTATTAATACTATAACTTTTCCAAATAATACCAGTAGTTTTGATACAAATATTTCATTAGAGCAGCCCTGTTAAAGCTGGGATAACCTGTGCACTAGTTACAGCAGTGGATGCTTGAGTGTAATGCTCTTTTTGTGGGGCATTGCTCTCAAAACCATCCTTTTGAATTCTGATTTAAGTTTCCTACATTTTCCTGTGAAGTACCAGAGGATAATACTTGTGTAGCATAAAAAAAAAAGCTAGAAATTCTTGTCATTCTTCAAGTCAGCATCAATTAATTTTTATAAAGTATAAGTATAGCTGGTTAAAAATGGAAACATTTAAAAAATCAAAATTGTTTTAATTCAAAATTGTTTTAATTCAGAATCTCAGAATCACAGAATCATTTATATTGGAAAAGACCTCTGAGATCATTGAGTCCAACCTTTGACCGAACACCACCATGTTAACCAGACCATGGCACTGAGTGCCATGTCCAGTCTTTCCATAAACACCTACAGGGATGGTGACTCCAACACATCTCTGGGCAATCCATTCCGATGTTTAATCACTCCCTCTGTGAAGAAATTCCTCCTAATGTCCAACCTAAACCTGCCCTGACGCAGCTTAAGACTATGTCCAAAAATGCTCAAAGCTGGTTGGTGTTTCTTTGCATAACTCTTAGGTAATTAAAATATTCTGGTTTTGTAAGCATAAATATAAATTTAAATATTATCCAGTAATTCAAGAAATGGTTGGTTCCAAAGGAAAAACTTTAGGAATGACTTCACTAATTAATCCTGGTATATTAATTTAGTATAATTCTAAAGTATACTAGAGTAAAATAACTTTTCAAAACAAATTTGATGTACTCAAAATAAGTGTGAAAGTGACCGTGATAGTTTTGCAGTAGAGACACATGAAGCTAGGATACTGAAAGATTTTTCATATTTTAGATATGGAATAAGTAATTTGGGGAGTTTTGTGATTAAATATTCTCAGGTATCTGCATTCACTGAAAACCAAATAAAACACAAAAAGCTGATCTAATATGTGCTGATTTTAATATGTTAGTATTAAACTAACTATGCAAGGGAAATTTGAAAAATGAAAGTGGAGAAAGGGTTATGCTGGCACCTCCTCCTTCTTTGCACTTCGGCAGCATTTTTTTCTGGTTTGTATAAATGTCTTTGCTTTCAAATGTAATTATTTGGCCAGCTGTGAAACAAGTGATGTTTTAGGAATCAAGCAGAATTTGAGGAGCTCTCTAATTATCTGCTGAAATTTGAAGTCCTGCCCAGTTAGTGATTGTTGTCAAAGGGGCAGGAGGATCTCCACGATCCAAGGCAGCATGCCCGGAGAGCAGGGGCAGGTGACCACCAGGTGGCCCTGCTATAGTGGAGAGCTCCTCAGTACTCAGAAGGGCTTATGCAATTTTCCACGTAGCAACAGTTCAAAATAATTGGTAAAGTGCAAGTTACAATTTACTTTAGGCAGAAGTTTTTTATAGTGATCAGACTCTTTTTTTCATCTAGGTTTAGATTTTTTCCAAAAATTAATATTATTTTTTGTCCCAATCCTACACAGATTTATGCGTTTGTATTTACTAGACAGATACGTGGCAAATTGATTACTCTTTTTGAGACTTGTCACTTCTATAAAATTAAGACTGTGCAGACACCTGTGCAATATTAGGGCAACATTATTTATTGGAAGAAATTTCTTGTACTTTTCTCAGTAGGGAAGTGCTAGAACTTGATTAATTAATATTTATTGAGTTATTTTGGTGTTAACTCATTACTGGCACTCTTATTGTCTTACATTTAAAAAGTAGTTAAGAGAATTATAGCTAACTTTCATGTCATGGCAGAGTGATAGGTGCAGAAGTTACTAAAAATTGGCAGACAGGATGAGATTTGTTTATCTTTGATAACTCATTTGTGTGCTCATGATATTCTGTGTAATTGCTGGTTGTGCTGAGGGGTTTCCAGAAGTTCAAAGGGCTGTGGGCTGGGATAAGAGTTGCTCAAAAGAGGTCAAAAGAGTGTTATGGGTCCAATGTTCAGCACCGAAAGAAGGATCCATTTAGCAGAATGACCATCGTGGAGTGAGTCCTGTTCTCTGGAGAAGATTTTGCAGAGTTGTACTGCACTATTCTGTGGGACTTGGTGCTGAAAATATATTAAAAGTACACCACCATTTTGCCAAAATGAAACCACATCCATGTATGTGTGTATAAGTGTTACATCATAATAAGAAAGTTACCTACTTTATATAATACGCTTCAGAGCAGCAGCAGCAGCAGCAGCAGGGGTGGTTTCCCTGCTGGGCTTGGCTGAGGCTGCAGCATTCACCCAGCTGAGATGGGGCCAGGGAGGAGTGAGCACAGCCCTCTGAGGTGGGTGGTGGTGGGAGGCAGCAGCAGTGGAGGGGCAAAGGCTCTTGCTCGCTGCTGAGACCAAGGGTGTGGTGGAAGGGCCTGCAGTGTGAGGGGGAGGCGGCTCCTGTCCCGTGACACCACAGTTGATTGAACGCACGGCATGGGACGAGTTTGGCAGAAACCTTTTATTAGTAAAAGCATTTTCTTGGGAGAGACATCCCTTCCGGACCTTGTCCAGGCATGGGAGGACCAGCAGTGACACCAGCACAGGTGAATTCCTCATTCTCATCTCCTTGTGCCCCACAAGGAGGTGC
>QWTY01035890.1:0-11760 GCA_008033365.1 Pseudorectes ferrugineus | reverse complement strand
TCTCTTCCTCCCTCTCTTCTTCCTCCATCATGGAGACCCCAAAGCCCTCTTCTACCCCTCTTCCTCCTCCTCGCAAGATCTTCCTCTTCTCCTCCTCCTCCTCCTTACTCTTCCTCCTCCTTGGGAGATCTTCCTTCTCTCCTGTCTCCTCCTCCTCCCGTCCTGCCCTTCCTCCCTCTCCCATTCCTCCCCTTCCTCACCATGAACAGGTCAAACTCCTCCTCGTGCCGGGCGATCATCTGATTCACAGTCTCGTCATCGGGCACCTCGTCTTCCTCCTGGGAAAACGCAAATCCAGGGATTCAGCCACTGCCCCCAGCGCCTCCGGCGCGGCCCCCCCGAGACCCCTCCGACGCTCGTTGGCTTCCCACGGATCGGGGACCTTCCTCAGAGTTTGGGGGCCTTGCGCTCCCCTTTGGGTCTTTCGCTGTCGTTTGACCCCGTATTAGGGCACTTCAGGCTCATTTTTCTCATTTTTGGGTGGTTTCAATGGCTTTTTTGCTTGTTTTTGGGCGGTTTCGGTGTGTTTTGCTCATTTTTGGGTGGTTTCAGTGTGTTTTGCTCGTTTTTAGGCCATTCCTGTGTTTTTGCTCATTTTGGGGTGTTTTAATATCTATTTGCTCACTTTCTGGCACTTCAGCTCATTTCAGGGCGGTTCTAGCTCAGTTCGGGGCATTTTTAGCTGGTTTTTTGATGTTTCCGTGTAGTTTTCCCTCATCTTTGGGCGGTTTCAACTCGCTTTTCGCCGTTTTCAGGGCGGTTTTAGGCGGTTTTTAGTTCATTTTGGGGGGGGTTTCAGTGTGATTTTCTTTTTAAAGTTTCCTTGGTTTCAGGCATTTTTATTCATTTTTGCTTTCATCTCATTTTGGTTTTCAGACAGTTTCTTCTCATTTTTGGCTCTATTCAGGCCATTTTTAAGTCTTTTATGGCTGTTTCTGTGCTGTCTTTAGCTCATTTTGCCTGCTTTTGGGCCAGTTTGTCTCACCTTTGGCACTTTCAGGCCAGTTTTAATTCACTTTTGGCCCTTTCACGCAGGTTTTAACTCACTTTGTAACTTTCAGGCCAGTTTTAACTCACTTTCGGGCCTCTCTGGCAGGTTTTAACTAACTTTTGGAACTTTCAGGCTGTTTTTTCTCCCTTTTTGGCACTTTCGGGCTGATTTTAACTAATTTTGGGCTGTTTTCAGGCTGGTTCTAACTAATTTTTAGTACTTTTGGGCTCATTTTCACTCCCTTCTGGCACTTCCAGGCCAGTTTTAACTAATTTTTAGCTGTTTTCAGGCTGTTTCTTTCTCATTTTGGCACTTTCAAGCCATTTAAATCTTATTTTTGGCTCTTTCAGGCCAGTTCTAAGTAATTTTTGGCTTTTTCAGGCCGTTACCATTTCATTCTTGCTGTTTTCAGGCCTAACTCACTTTTGGCTGTTTCAGGCCATTTAAATCTCACGTTTGGCACTTTCAGGCCATTTTAATCTCACTTTTGGTGCTTCCAGGCCATTTCTAAATCACACTTGGCCGTTTCCACGCCACTTTAATCTCACATTTGGCCCTTCCAAGCCATTTGAATCTCATTTCTCGCTCTTCCCAGCCCGTTTCTCTCTGGGTTCTGTCCCTCCCTGACCGGCTGGGGCTCCTCGTGGGCCGATCCCTGCCTGTGGCGCGGCGGTGCCGGGCAGTGCTGGCGGGAGGATTGAATGGGCAGTGGAGACTGAACGACCCCGCTCACCTTTAGAGGTGCTTCCTCCGACTCAGCGCCCAGGCACAGGGAGGAGGCAGCGTGGGGGAAGCTGCCACTGCCCGCGCTCTGTCTGCTCTGTGGATAAACACAGGGATTCAGTCTCCAGGGCTGTCAATCCGGCGCCTTTGTTCCCGACGCTACTCCCAAAAAATTCCAAACAAGCTGCCATGCTCCTGCTCTGGGGCTGGTTTGTTGATTTTTCTTTTTTTTTTTTTTCCTTCTCTTCTCTCTGGCTCCTGACCCCCGAATTCCCACGGGAACTCCGCTCTGGCCCTCACCTCATCCTGCTCCTCGTGCTCCAGGATGGCCTGAAGGAACGCCCGGCGCTCGTGGCTGGAGGATTTCTGGTCAAACATTCCGGCCTGGATCACCTTCTGGTCCACATTGAGCTTGTACTTGGCGGCCGCCAGGATCTTCTCCTCCACGCTGTTGACGGTGCAGAGCCGGAGCACGCGGACCTCGTTCTGCTGCCCAATGCGGTGGGCCCGGTCCTGGGCCTGCAGGTCCTGGGGGAAGGGGCAGCGATAGCACCGGGCTCCCAAAAATCCCACATTTGTCCTCAAAATCCACGGGGGGGAGATGTGGGATAAGGCCAGAGGGCATTCAGGGATTCCCAAGGACGACCGGGATGTGACAACAGGATCACCGGGGCTATGTAAGTCCTGTAGGATGGGGCCACGTTGGCCAAAGGGTCCCAAAACCCCCGGTTTTGTCCTCTGAATCTGCAGGGATCCCCAAGGACAACGGGGATGCGGCAATGGGATCACCGGGACTACGTAAGTCCCATGGGACAGGGCAAGCGTCGCAAGAGGGGTGCCAAACATCCTACTTTTGTCCTCAAAATCCACGGGGAAGATGTGGGATGAGCTCCAAGGGAGCTCAGGGATCCCCAAGGATCACAGGGATTCAGTAACGGGATTGCGGACGTCCCGTGGGAAGGGGCGGCGTTGGCCAAGAGGTGCCAAACCCCACTTTTAGCCTTAATGGGGAAAAAATGAGATGTACCCCAAGGGGTCTCAAAGATCCCTAAGGATTACGGGAATTTGGGTAATCGGATTGTTGGGACCACGTAGGTCCTGGAGAAAATGGCCACATCGGCCAAGAGGTGCCAAAAAAGCCGGTTTTAACCTCAAATAAACCATGGGAGAGATGTGGGATGCACCATGAGGAGTTCAGGGATCCCCATGGGTTATGGGAATTTGGGTAATGGGATCACCAGGATCCCAGGAACAGGATTCCTGTGGGAAGCAGCAGCATTAGACGAGTGGTCCCGAAAACCCCATTTTTATCCTCAAAGACACGAGACGTGCCCCCAGTGATCCCAGAGCGGGAATTCCAGAATGGGATCATTGGTTGCTCTTTCCTTCAGAGCAAGAGGGTGCAGGGAAAACCCAGCCGCAGCACCGGGATTTAGGGGTGGCTCTCCAGGACACCACCGGTGGGTCTCGGAGAACGATGGAATTCCAACCCCGTGGCTCCTCTTTGGGTCAGTCAGTTTTGGGGCCGGTTCACGGGGTTTCGGGTCAGTCAGCTGGTTTTGGGTCGGTCGGTGGGGTTTTGAGTCAGTCGATTGGGTTTTGGGTCAGTCGGTTGATTGGGGGTCGTTGGATTTTGGGTTGCTCTATGGGTCGGTCAGTTGGTTTTTAAGTCGATCAGTTTGTTTCAGGTCAGTCAGTTGGGTTTTGTGTCAATCGGTTGGGTTTTGGGTTGATTTTTGTGTCAGTCGGTGGTTTTTGGGTCAGTTGGTTTTGGGTTGATTTTCAGGTCAATGGATTGGGGTTTGGGTTGTTTTTGGATCAATGGGCCGATTTTTAAGTCGATTTTTGGGTCAATTTTCAATTCCACGGATCCATTTCGGGGCCAGTCTCCAGGCAGGCGGGTCCCGGCCGTACCTGGTGTGGGTTCCAGTCGCTGTCGAAGATGATGACGGTGTCGGCTGACTGGAGGTTGAGGCCCAGCCCCCCGGCCCGCGTGCTCAGCAGGAAGATGAAATACTCGGAGCCCGGCTCATTGAATGTCTTCAGCAACATCCCCCGGTCCTCTGCCTTCGTGGTCCCTGGAATCCCACACGGGCGTCACTCCCGCCCCCCGGCACCGGAGCCGGGGGTGCTGGGGGGTCCGGAGGGCGGTTTCATCGGGAATGGGGAGCCCTATCACCCCGGCAGGGGGGTCCTGTGAAAGGTTGGGCCGATTTCGGTAGAAAGATTGGAAAAAGGGGTGGATCCCGCTCCGGAGCGGGGCAGGAGGTCCCCCAGGAGTCGGGATCACAGCAGCTGGAATTACGGCAGCGTCGAGGCCATTTTGGGGCTGTTATCAGGGATACGTGGGGGCCACAGGTCACATTTTGCGCTCAAACCCCAGAATTCAATTCTTAATCCGTGTTTATTTCAGAATCACGGAATGATTTGGGTTGGAAGGAACCTTAAAGCCCATCCTGTTCCAACTCAACTCTGCAATCCAACCTATTAATCCATATTTACTTTAGTCACATGGGAGTCCCCAGGGCCCTCCCCCAACCCAATGGGATCCCGGGATTAATCAGGAGATCAGCTGGAATAAATAGGAAAAACAGCAGCAAGCAATGAGGACACGATGCCTCAATATCAATCTTTAACATCTTGAGATTGATCTTGACCTCAGTATTTGACATCTTGACATCAGTCTTCTATAACTTGATATCGATCTTTGATATATTGATATACTCTTAGATATCTTGATATCAAACTTTAAAAATATCGATATCAATCTCTGATATCTTGATATCAGTCTTGATAGAAACCTTGATCTTGATATCTTTAATGCTGATCTTGATACAAACCTTGATACTGATCTCCCTATTGGTATCTCACTATCAATGTCTCAATATACATCTTGTGATCTGGATATCAAGGTATTGATCTTGATATCTTGAAATCAATCTCGATATCAGTCTTGACATCTTTGATGTTGATCTTGATATAAACTTTGACATCAATCTCACTATCAATGTCTCAATATCAATGTCTTGATCTTGATCCCATGATCTGGATATCAAGACATCGATCTTTATATCTTTATTACTATCTTATCTCACTTTCTCCCTCGATACCTATTTTGACAGACTGAAACTTATCTCAGTATCTTCACATCTACTTTGGTATCCGTACTTAGAGATTCATCTTCGTACCTCGATGGTTTCGTGTTTTCGTATCTTGATATTCCTCAATATCTTTCTGTCCAGCCCAATATCTTTATTTCTTTACATCTCGATCTCTTTCTTGATGTCGTGACCTCGAGCTCCACTTTGAGCAGGGCACTCACCGTCCCCCCAGCCCCCCAGGGGAACTCACCATCCAGCCTGAGGTATTTGAAGCCGCGGTAAGCGAAATAGTCCTCCATGATGGTCATCAGGGAGGTCATCTGGCAGAAGAGCAGCACCTTGTGGTTGGTGGCCCGGAGCTTGGGCAGGATCCGGTCCAGGAGCTCAAACTTCCCGGAGGCACGGTATAAATCCAGCCTGGGATGGATAAAAACAGGCACAATCAGAGGAAAACTGGGATTGAGGCCAGAAATGCGGTGTCTCCCCCTTGCCGGGATCATCCGGCTCCCCAGGGTGGGGTTGGTTCATCCCCCACCCCTAGAAACCGTTCGAGTCTGTAAATTCACAGATTTCTCCGCCGGTAATCCCAAAATTCCTGACTCACCCCTGCACGATCCCGCCCGTGAACCCCAAGTGCTCCGAGAAGGATTCCTGAAATCGGGAGGAGAAACAGCGTCAGAAACCAGCAGAAACCGACCCAAGAAATCCGGAGCTGCCCTAAAGAGCCAAGCGCCGCTCCCTCCCTCCCCAATTCCCTCGGGAAGCTGGTGAGGGAACGGATCGTTTCAGGTGGAAAACAGAGAGCGATGGAAGGTGGGTGGGCCTGATGCCCCGAGCTGGTTCATCCTTGTTGGGTTTAGCTCTGTTTTGGTTTATCCCTGTTTGGGTCTATCCCCGGTTTTGGTTTATCCCTGGTTTTGTTAGGTTTATCTCTTTTCTTGGTTCATCCCTGGCTTTCCCGGGTCTAACCCTGTTGCGTTTACGCCTGTTTGGGTTCATCCCCCTGGATTTATCCCCATTTCTGCACGTCGGCCCCACCTCGATGTGCTGAAACATGTAGGGGTGGTTGCAGATCTTGCGCAGCTGCATGATCGTGTTCATCAGCGTCTTCGTGCCGCCTTTCCCCTGCCAGGAACCACCCAGGAGGTTAAAAACCCAGATTAACGCCGGGTTCCATCTTTATCTGCCAGTCCGGCATTCCCAGGAACGTTTGGGAACATCTACTGGGAGTTCACAGCCCCGAAAAGGGGGGTCAGAGACATTAAAATAAATTCAAGGTTTTAAGAAACCTCAAAGGCCCCTTGAGGCAAGGCTGCTCCTACTTGGCCGTTTTGGGGGAACGGAGCTGGAAAACAGGGAATTTCCCACCTCCAGCTTTTAGCTGGGTTCAAAGCGTCTCTTTCCAATTATTTCGTGGCTTTATTCTCCTCGCGGACCCGCCGACGGCTTTGAGAAGCCTCCCTGGATCACCCAAACACGTCAGGGGCCCAAGCTCAGCCCACCCCGTAACGGAGATAAACCCGCCCCCGCTCAGCATTCCCGGCACCGATTCCCAAATCCAGACCTTCTTGTCCTTCTCGGAGCCATCGGTGAGGAGGACACCCTTAGCCTGCATGTGCCGGTACAGGACCCGCTGCAGCGCCGACATGTCGCACTTGATCACATACTCGACCTGCCAAAACCCAACGGGGAGTCACGCCCGGCCCCTCGGAACCCCGGACGTGGGGTCCTTTCGCTCTGGGAAACCCCCAGTTCCCGGAGGGATCACAACCCAACCACCTGCTCAACCCAACCCAGCAACGACCGCTGAGTGAGATGAAACTCCGCCTGCACATTCTGGGATGGGGAAGAGCAGCATGGAGACCCCTCAGGTGTAGTCCAGAACGGAGAAGATTGGGATGGACCCCAAAACCCCACTCCGAGAACTCCCCGAGCCCCCAGTTCCCAGAGGGACCAACCCAAGCACCCGTTCAACCCAACCCAGCAATGATTCCGGAGCGGGACGAAGCTCCACGCGCACATCCCAGGATGGTTAAGGGACGGACCCCCCAGTCGTATCCTGTGACGGGGAAAGGCGAGGGGATCCCCGGTGTCACCTTTTCCGGGAGCTGAGCTTCCACCTCCTTCTTGAGGCGCCGGAGCAGGAAGGGCCGGAGCACCTTATGCAGGCGGCGGATAATGAGGATCGTTTCCTCCTCATTCAGGTCCACCTGGCCAGGGAAGGGAATTGTCACCAGGAACAGGAATTGTCACCAGAAAACAGGAATCGTCACCAGAAATCGAACCGGATGGAACCCCAACATCCCGAAACACCGGGTCCCTCTGCTCCAAGAACCCCCCGACCCTCAGTTCCTAGCGGGATCGATCCAACCGCCCGCTCGACCCAACAGCGAGTCCGGAGCGGGATGAAGCTCCTTAAGTGTATCCCGGGATGGGGGGTGCAGGGAATCGTCACCAGGGAAGGGAATTGTCACCCAGAGAAGGGAACAGAGCCCTCAGCGGTGACACTGAGCCACATCCCACAGCTCCAAAGACACCTCCAACCCCACTAGAGCCGTTAACGGTGACACTGAGCCACTTCCCACAGCTCCAGGGACGCTTCCAACCCCTCTAGAGCCATGAATGATGACACCATATCCCACAGTTCCAGAGCCACTTCCAATTTCTCCAGATCCATTAAAGGCACTGATCCACATCCCAGAGCTCCAGGGACGCCTCCAACCCCTCCCTATCCATTAACATCAACCCCAAGCCCATCCCAACCGCCGGCAGCCCCACCCACTCCCGCATTTCCCCTTTCCCGCACCTTCTCCCCAGTCATGGCGAAGGGTGCGTTGAACCACTGCTCGAAGGTGCTGCAGCTCTTGAAGATGGTCGGGAGCAGGAAGTTGAGGAGCGCCCAGAGCTCCGGGAGCTTGTTCTGGAGCGGGGTCCCGGTGAGGAGCAGCCGCCGCGGGGCCACGTAGTGGGTGTTGAGCACCTGCGTCAGCTTGCAGTGGTGGTTCTTCATCCGGTGCCCCTCGTCCACGATCATGTACTTCCAGCGGATCTGTGGGAGCGGGAAGGGCAGGGATGGCGGGAACCGGGGGCGGGGATGTGCCCGGAGCAGCCCGTGATGGCTCAGCGATGCGGGAGCAGCTCAGAAAGGCTCTGAGAGGGGAATATGCCGGGAGCGTCCCCCCACACCAGGAGAGATCCACACCAGGATGGGAATCCAGGGGATCACTGCCAGGATGGTAGATCCCAGGTCCACTGAGGAAGAGGCCCTAATGCCTCAATCCCAAAATTTGGGATGTGGAGCATTATCCGAGCGTCGGTCCGTGGGCACAACCGCTCCATCCCACTTATCCTCCCCCCGCGGCCACGGATCCGAACCCCTCGGCAACGAGGGTCTTGTAGGGATCCAATTAATATTAATCATCCAGGGAATTTTTCATGAAAAGGAAACCACGTATCCACTGGATCGTGGGATACGTTGCCAAAAATTGGGAGCAGGAATCCCGCCTCAGCTTTGGCCACCGAGGGGGAGCAGCTCCTGCAGAGGCTCCGGGGAACAAAATACCAGGATTTGGGGTAAAAAAGACACGGATTTCCCTGTTTGCAGCATCCGTGAGCACGGTGAGATCGCTAAAACCGCCGAGTTCAGTGCTTCCTGGCCTCACCTTGGCCAGGATGTGCTTGTCCTTGATGATGTACTCGTACGTTGTAAGCAAGACATTGAATTTTCCGCTCCGGAGCTGCGGGACGAAGGCGCGTCGTGCCGCCGGAGAGCCCTGGAGAGAGAATTCCAACCAGTAATGTCAGGCCAGAAGGGAATTCCCGGGAGAAGGGGTGGTGGGGGCCGTTATCCACAGGGAACAGCAAAGCGAGGAAGTTTGCGGGTTCCTGCTGCTGAGGAACAACAGAAAATGGGACTTCATGGATTTTCATGGATTTGGAGCTGGGATGCAGTACGGCTTCCTCGGGATAATGGTAACGGAGCGGGAAGAGGAAAAGGGAAGCTGGAACCCAAGGAACACGGCACTTACCTTGTAGGAGACCTTGACCACAGAAGGAGCCCATTTGTCAAACTCGTAGGCCCAGTTGGACAAAGTCCTGAGGGAAAGACACAGAAAGGGTGAGAATCTGGGAACGCGGGGCCGGAGCAGCGGCCGGGTGGGGTTTTCCAGGCGCTCCGGCACTCACGAGAGCGGGACGATGATGAGGAAGGGGCCGTTGATCCGCTTATGCTCCATGAGGTACGTGATGAGGGCGATGGTCTGGATGGTTTTCCCCAATCCCATCTCATCCGCCAGGATCCCGTTGAGGTTGTTGTTGTACAGGGACACGAGCCATTCCAGGCCTTTGATCTGCGGGAACACGGACGGAGGTGGGAGAGTGGCCTCCCACCCCACAATCCTCCCCCCCGGCCCGGGCGCATGCAAATGAGTCGGTAACGAGGTTGGGTTAATTATTCAGAGCCAGTTGCAGGAATTGGGATATTCCATGGATTCACACCGAACGTGATGGGTTCGGCTTTCAGCAGGGAGTGAGTCCAGCTCATTATCCTGCTCTGGCTCCACCTCTGTTATCCCACTCTGGCTCTGGCTCATTATCCCACACCGTTCCATTTATTATCCCACACCACTTCAGACTCATTATCCCTCTCCCGTTAGGATAAGCTCGTTATTCCTTCCCAGCTCTGACCCTTTATCCCGCACCAGCAGTTATTCCACCACAGGTCTTCATCCCACACTGGATCCAGCTCCTTATCCCATTATCCCATCCCTGGACCACCACAACCTCTGTTACCTCCCCCCGCACCCCCATATCTCCGACGTTCCCAGACCTGGTACTGCTTGAGGACGCCATTGACCATCAGGGCCGACTGCTTGTCCACGCGCTCGGTCACGGCATGAGCCACGGCGTAGTAGGACTGGAGCCCTCGTGCCAGCGCCTGCGACACCCCGTACTCATCGTCCACGTCCTGCTTGGCGTTCCTGCCAAGAAAACCGGGATAACGTGTCACGGTGCACCAGGGAACGGGGTCAGAGCGGGGTGGGAGGGAGTACGGGGGGATAAACAGGGGGAGAAGAGGAAACTTGGGGAAAAAACAGGAATAACAGAAGAGAGCGTGATCTTGGGAGGAAAAAACATGGATGAGAGGGGGGGATCCCCGTTCCTCATGGGCAGAAATGGGAAAATAAAGGAGGAAAAAGGGAGACAATTTGCATTCTTAGGGTGAAAAAAGGGAGGTTCGAAGGATGATGCCGTCGGGGGAATTCCTGGGAAGTGCCGTCAATCTCGTGTAGGGTTGTTTTCCCGCCGAATTTCCAGATAAAATGTGACGTTAGGGCTCATTTTGGGAAGATTGGGAAAAAAATGGACTTGGGGCAATGCTGCTCGTGGAACCCCGCCCCTGGGGCAGGGAAGCGGTTGGGAATGGGAAGCTGGAGCAGGAAAACGAGCTCACTCGATGATGTGTCGGGCGTCCACTTCCGAGACATCGTCGCTGTCCGGATCCGGAATCTTCTTCTTTTCCTCTACGGGCAGCGCCGGCTGTGCCGGCTGTGGCTGCTCCTCTTCTTCCTCCTGCGGGATTCCCAGGAATTCCAGGCAAAACTGCCTTGGAACACCCCGGAAGCACCTGCCCCCTCCCACCCAAAGTTCACAGAGATGGGAGACTCCCACAGGATCCCGCTATTCCCTTTGGAATGGCCAAGGAGCCACATCAGGAATATTTAGGATGAAAACTGGGATCTCCCAAAGGGAATTTCCAAGTGTTCCTGGCTGCTCAGCGCTCGTCCAACGCAGAGATTCCATTTCATCCCACTATTTTGTTCAATTTTTATCTCAGTTCATCCCATTTTTTAATACTCTTTTCTCCTTTTTTTTTAATCGCATTTGAATTAATTTTATCATACTCTATCCTATTGTTTTGTCCCATTTTACCCTATAGCTTTCTTCCATGTTATCTTACTATTCTGTCTCATTTTAATCCATGTTATCCTCCTGATTCGTTCCATTTTATCCCATTTTTTTTGAGCTGCCAAACAGCCATTGCCAAGGTCAGCTCTTTGCTGTTCTTCCCAGAACACTCCCAGCAGGAATGTGGCGGGATCCTCCTCACCTCCTCCTCCTCCTCGGAGCCGCTCTCCTCGCTGTCGGAGCGTGGAGCCACCTCATACCTGGGGGGAAAAATGGGAAACAGTGAATTCCAAATGGAATTTGGCTCCGGTGTTCCCAGCTCCCCGTTCCCTTCCAGCTCTCGCATTCCCAGTCTCCGATTTCCTCCCGGGTTCAGCATTCCTAGCTCCCTATTCCCATTCCCAGTCCTCCACTGCCATTCCTGACTCCAGCATGCCCAGTTTCCCATTCACATTCCCAGCCCCAGCATTCTCAGCACCCCATTCCCTCCCAGCTCCAGCACTCCCAGCTCTGGTACTCCCGGTTGCAGCATTCCCAGCCCCCCATTTCCCGTATTCCTGGCGTACCCGGGATTCATTTCCAGCCAGGCCTCGAGCTGCCCAGCCTTGGGCGCATCGGTGCCAGTGAGGATCTTCCCACTCTCCACATGGATCACCTTCACCGGCAGGTCGCTCATCTGGCTCGTCTCGTCCAGCGGCTGCGGGAGGAGCCGACGGATCGGGATTGGGAATTCTTGGCCCCAAACCCCCTCGAACCCGCTGGGAAAAGCGGGGGTAAAGGGAGGAGGGAGGATCCCGACGGATCCAGCGGGACACGGCCTGCGCTCTCCACCCACGGTGGGCTGGAGCGGGACGATCCCCGTGGCCCCTTCCTGGCCATCCCAGGATCTGTGGGACGAGCCCGGACTCACCTCCCCATCGGGGCCGATGGCCGGAGCCTGTCCCTCGGCGTTCTCCGCCTTCTGCAGGAGAAACGGGGCAGGAGGAGAAGGAAAAGGAAGGAGAGGAGGAGGAGGGAGGAGAAGAAAAGAAAGAGGAG
>QWTY01035889.1:0-19883 GCA_008033365.1 Pseudorectes ferrugineus | reverse complement strand
AAGGGAGGGGAGGGGAGGGGAGGGGAGGGGAGGGGAGAAGAGAAGAGAAGAGAAGAGAAGAGAAGAGAAGAGAGGAGAAGAGAAAAGAAAAGAAAAGAAGAGAAAAGAAGAGAAAAGAAAAGAAAAGAAAAGAAAAGAAAAGAAAAGAAAAAAGAGCTATATATGTCCAGAAAAACATATTCTGTGAAAGTGAATGAAATACAATTTGGACATTTTGGGAGGTCCCTCCCCATTTCTCATTTAACCAAGGACATCACAGGCAAGGACTGGTGCAAAACCCAGTGAACACTCTGTTCCTTTGCACTTCCCATCCCAAATGAACTGACATTCTCCACAGCCTTTCTCTGTTGCACTCTGAGATATTTTTCTCTCAATAGGCTTTTTACTGGTATAACAGTGGCCTCGTTTTATCTTCACTGACTTTTGGGAACCACCTTTTCATTACTGTTAATATCTCTGGGTGACCTTCAGCTATAGATGAAACACAGGCCGATTGTACACTAAATTTGGAGTGCATCTGGCTTTAATCATGCATGAAAAAACGTTTAGGCAGATGCATTCCAAGTGTAGTGCACAACATTCTGTACTGCAAAATCAGTGTTTTGAAAGTATGTTGCAAAACTCCGCTGTTCACTGTACTCATAACTTCTTTTTATGGGAAGACAGGGAGAAAAGAGAAGAGAAAGCCAGAAGACAGAGAGGAAGAAAAGTCTCATTAGGTCATCCTATCAGAGAAGAATCCCCCTCTGCTCATGAAAAACCAAACACTACTCTTAGAATACAAAATACTCACATGCCTCAGTCCAGCTCCACCCCTTGCTTCCTTCACTTCCATTTTCTTCTTCTTCCGCTGTGTTTTGCTTTCGAGCCCAGAAAGGCAGAAACGAATGCCTGCTTTGCCTTTTGGCAAATCCTGAAAGCATCAGAGATTTTGTAAGAGGAGTCGTGGGACAGCTAATTTTGTTTTTTTCAGGAAAACTGATTACCTCCAGGAGTGTGTGCTGACAGTGTACAAAGCAGGGCTGTCTCTCTGGATAAGGTGCACACCTCAGCTCTTTGCAAAAAGCTCAGCATGCTCTTCCCACTCCTGCCTGAGGGGAATATTTCCCTGGGCTTCTAGAAAGCATTTAAACAGCAAGACTTCTGCTTCTACATCTCCACCCGAGATACCACTGTATCACTGTCACCAAACCCTCTTATCAGCAAACTTAAATAAACATGTCCCGGCTGCCCATGATGCTGTGAAGGCTGTGTCAGCTCTGGACTCCACACCTCTTTTAAGGCCTGGGTATTTGAGAAGGTCAGCAGCAGTAGGGTGCAAACAGCCAGGGTTTGCTGCTTAGGACAGCAATACCACCTGGATGATGAACTCCCAGAACCAGCCAACTCCCCCCAACCCATCTCATGCATCCTGCAAGTGTGTCCCCCAGCTCCAGCTATCTCAGACAGATCAGGGAGTGACCATGCCAAGCACTTCCTCCCATCATGAGAAAGCCCCCACAACCAAAGGAGCCTGGCTCCAGGGCTGGACTGGAGATGCCAGCCTGGATGAGAATGACCCCAGTGGAGCAGCCAGTGGAGCAGACCCTTGGCCATCAACACCACTCTCCTCACCTTCTTCTCATCCCTCGTCTGATGCTCCTCATCTCCAGTCCAGTTTCCCCACTCTTCTGTGGGAGCCTTCCAGTCAGAGTCCAGATCAATCACTGAAGGGTCACCTATCAGGGCAAGCATACAAATGAGTTATATTTAAATCTGTACTACTTCCCAGCCTCACATGAGAAGCACAAATGCTGCAAAAATACTTTCCTGTTTGTCACCTTCCTGCTTGCCCTTGTGATGTCTGGATGTGCATGTATTCACATCTTAAATGCATGAAAACATTTACAAATTTATTTTTTAAATGTTTTAAGACATATACATTGACTGCCAATTCACAATTAGTGACTGCACTCTTCAGGACAGGAGAAAAATTAAAGAAGGGCAGAAAAGCACATACAGAAACAAAAGCCCTCCCAGCCTGCACTTCAAGAAAACAAGCTTTACAAAACTAATAGCATGGCTTGTCAAACATTTCCTTTTAATTTTATGGAGAAGGATTGAGGCATATCCAGAAACACTGGCAGACACAGCAGGCTCTTCCATTCATTGCAACACACCATCCTCTGGGCGATGATTTGTAAGGAAGAGTAATATTAGCAAAGGATTTGTGCATTCCTTATTGCTCTCATTGGTGTCTTCTTTCTTACAAAAAATAGAACCAAGTACATTTTCAACTTCATCATCCTTTTCTATTTTCTTTTCTTGAATGTAAGCCAGAAAAGCACCATCCCAGCACTGATTTCCGAACCTCCCTAAGATGCAACTCTAAATAGGCATGAAATAGGTAATACCTACCCAGCATCAATTCTGATCATTTCATGGGAGCTGGGAAAAAAACTTTTCAAAATCTTTTCATTTTCTCTATCTTTCAGCATCTGGTACCTTTGAAAATCTGGCTGTAAGCCCTCAGCTGCCTCTCCTCAAAGCACTGGCAAACTATCCTCAAGCAAGAAGGCAAAACAGACCAATTTAATTCCTTCACCCAAACTGAATGAGGTGCAAAAAAGCAGATAAATCAGTATAAGATGTTGAAAGGACTACCTGATTATTTTTTAACAATTTGAATGTAACAATCTTAAGTCTTATCCTAGCAGGAAGAAAGACTTTAAAAACATAACATATAATAACAACTCTTAGCTGATTACTTCTCTTAAAAAAAAAATCCCAAGCCGGATGGAAAAACTTCTACTTGAAGCAGGGCCAAAACCAAAAGCATGCTGGGAATGATAAAAGAAAACTGTTTCCAAGAAGTTGCTCTGACCAGTTTATTGCCAAATGTTATAAACATGATTATAAACATTGTTCAGGTTTCTCAGTTTAAAATCCATGCCCTCTGTATAGACAATATGTCTTTCCTTCTTCAAAAGGGAAAGGAACAACTAATTTTGAATGCATTCCCCAATAAAATTCCAGTCCAAAACAGAATTCAGTCTCCTGAGATGCAAGGCAGCAGCTCTGCTGATGGATGCTCTTGTGGGTGTGCAAGCAAAACAGACACATGGAAAGCCACAACTGTTGTTTTCACCTTTTTAACTTTTGATATCTCAAAAAGTGCATTTATCTATATACTTCTAAACATGAAAATAGTTTTGATGGCAAACTGCTTGCAATGGGCTTACATTAATGCTTCACCCTTGTCACATGTGGGCATGAAACAGCCAGACCAGCGGTGACTCTGCCTCATCTCAGAATTACTCTTCCCAAAGCATTGTGTCCCAGGGGTATTTAAAATCAACTCAGACTAAAATTAAGGGCAGTATAAGATTCTTTACAATTTGCTGGGTTTGATGGGGAAATCGGATTAAATGTACTTATCCCAAAGCTCTGTCTTAAAATCTCTCCTCTTGTGTGGCATATTTCCCTTCTACAGTGACATCTCCCACAGTGTCTTTAAACTTTGAATACTCTCTAGTATTTTTAAATCAACAACTGATTCTCCTTGGGTCATCAATCCTCTCACAGGCTAAAACTGATCAGAAGTTCCTGTGAACATAAACACTAAAAGGAATGTACCATGCAGCAGCACGTCCTCCTGCTCCCCGTGTGGGATTAGCCCTGACAGAGGTGATATCTCTCAGTGCCAGTACAGAACATCATCTTGGCAGTTCCTGCTGTTCATTTTTACAAAAGCAATGCTGTTAAATGTCATTTTCCAACTAAGTTCTTGCTTGCAAGCCACCTCAGTCCTCCAGCAAACTCCACCCAGACAAAGTTGTACTTTTCTGTTGGCAGCAAACATTTGCAGTTCAAGGCCAAGGCAGTTTCCATGTACCCCATGCAATGAAAACACTTTCAGATCCTGAAAGGCACAACGTTGAAGGTGTCTTCAGAAATCAGGGAGGCTGCCAGCACCTCTGCAGGCAGAAAGTCCATCCTAGCATGAACAACCTGAATGCCCCTGGTCTCCAAACTCTCTCCTGTGTAATGAGGAGGAGCAGACAGAGAGCAGATGGCTGCACCCTGGGGGGTGTTGGGGAGCAGGCAGACAGGGCCCCACAGCAGCAGAATCTGGTCAGAGGGGACAGTCAGCAAGTTCTCTGTGCCTGCTGATAGATAGGGTGGAGTACAGTACTGTACAGGCTGAACCTAATTATCTGGCCTGGAAAACGAAACTGGAAATTACTGCAGCAAAACTCAGTCTGTGTCACCGAGAAGGGGATTAAAAATTTTCTAATCCAGAGTTGTACATTTGGATTCTAATCTACCAGCATCTCTCTTGGCATGCTATCCCTCAATATGGGCAGCAGAAACCTAAGGGAGGTTCATCTGGCAGGGCAAACCTCTCAGTAGGCTGCATATTGTCCATGGCACTGAGCTTTTCTGTGGCTGCCGTAGAAAACCCATCCCTTTGCAAAGGGCAGTTGGCTGTGTAATGAACACACCCCCAAATCCTTGCCAAGCCATCACTTGTAGACCAAGTGTAATACATCCAGTTGAAATGGGTAGATAATTTCCAGTCTAAAGCTTGCATTTCTGTGTTACAAGTCAAAATTATTGCTACCAATAGCTGGATAGAGGAATCCCTTATTTGGCACCTTCCTTCAGCATAATTCAGTAGAGGCAAAATAGCAAATAAACCCCAGACTGAAGACTTCTTTTAATGGAAAAAGCTACTGATTCCTGTAAAACAAAGGAATTAAAATTGATTTTAACCCTGGAACAGAAGGAAGGTTGGGAGTCAGGAGACACAGGATCAGGAGATATGGGAGTTTTCTTAAGGTTCTGGGGAAAATTTGCATTGGCAATCAAGAAGGATTCATTGGGAAGATGCCAAGACACAGGTGAAAAGCGACTCTCGTGGTCATGAGACGTTGCATTTGCAAAGCAGAATGTGGGTTTTCTGAGATTGCATTGTGCTGTTGCCAAAGCGCAGGTCCACTGCACTTGGAAGCAGATGCATGGGATAAAATTAGTATTCCCTTGCCTTGGAACCAGACACAAGTGCTCTAAAACAGCCCAGCTGGCCGCACTGTGTGGGTTACATGTTTTATAACAGCAAAACCAGCCACAGCCTGAGATGCATTCTGTGGGACAGCAAAGCTGAAGTACATAAATGTCACCAAAGGGGCAGTGGCAGATGTGTGGCATAGGTACACAAAGGGAGTACTGGGAAACACATGCAAGTAAAGCTTCCAAGGCAGAGGCAGGAGTATCAAGAACAACCCTGCAGAAGAAGCAAGAAAGATGCCTGGCAAAGCAGAGCACTTCCCAGGCTCAAACATAAAGTGAATTATGCCAGGACCAGAAGAGGTTCAGCTCCCTTTCTTTCTCTTTGTGACAGGAATGAAAAGTATGTGAACACTAATGATGAGCAGAGAAAAATGATGATGAAAAAAGCTTCCCACTTTGGGGCCCCCTTCCCTCGTGGAAGAGTCCTGGCCACCTCAGCCTGCTGGTGGGACTGCTGGGACAGCAGCCATCAGTGCTGACCGTGTGGCTTCAACTCCAGGACACTGAATGCCCCCAGCTAACAAAAGCTTAGATTGCTAAGGACTAATTGTTTGAATATGCAGAGACAATAACTGATGACAGAAGGAGAATTTCAGAATCAATGAGGTTGGAAGGGGCCTCTGGAGATTGTCTAGTCCCACCCCACACCTCACAGAGGGCTCAGCTACAGCAGGTTTCTCAGGAATGTAGCAATCAGGGTTTTGAATATTTTGAAGGGTGGAGAGTCTGCAACCTCTCTGGGCAAACAGTTCTGTTGCCTGACCACTCTCACCATAAAAAAAAAATCTTTCACATATGGATAAGTGGAAATTCACTTCTTATCCATTGCCTCTTCCCCACTTTCTGGGCCGACCGTAGGCAATGACCCCATCAGGTGCTCATACACAGGCATGGCTGGACCTGCTCCAGTATATCCCTGACTGTCTTGTACTGGGGAGCCCAGAAATGGACACAGGACTCCAGATATGACAATAATTAGGAATTAACCATGAACAGCATGTATCATTAATGAATGTCAACACAGCAGTGTGTTGTTTGGAAAACAGCCTGATTGAGAGCCTTTTAAATATTCCAAAAGTGACTGCCCAGTTCCCTTTACCACTAACTCCCTCTCTCCCTCTATGTATTTATACTTTCAGTTGTGTGAACACTTAAGCCTCAAGCCTTTTGTGACGGTGTTATTATTGCTGGTACTTCACAAAAAGATAACCCGATGTGGAGCAGGGAGCCAGTCAAGGCAGCTCCAGCAGCCGGGGCAGAGGCAGGAGTCCAGCATCCAGCTTCTTCGGCTCTACCAGCCTGGCACAGAACAAAGAGACTCATTACATGTACTACTCTGGATTTGATAAAATGACCCCAGCTCATATTTAGGCTATGAATGGCATTTTTTTTCGTTTCCAAGCCTGCAAGAGCTAACAGGCCGTGTTTAACTGTCTAAGAGCTCATTTTGCCTGCAGCGCCGACCCTAATGCCAACTATTACCTCATCTAAATTCAGGGAATACATGTTCATGACATGCCCCTCCCCTGCATCAATATCAAGGCTGATGATTCAAAGGAAAAAAAATACCAGGACAAAAAAGCAAGCTGTAAGACAGACAGAATCCTCCGAACACTTCTGCTCCGATGTTTGCAGAAGCAAGCTGCTGAATTTGCTCCTGTCATTCTACTCTCAGACAGACATGGAACTCCAAAAGTAGAGCTCTGCCTGGCTTTGCAACTGCAGATCAACCCCAGAGTGTGCCAAGTCTGACATGTGCTAAATGTAGTGCAAGGGAACGCTGCTGAAGAGCTGCCCACACTGCCTCTCTCCATCCCGTGTGGGCGCGATGGGCTCTGAAGTTGGAAAGGGGCAGGCACCCTTTACAGCAACGCAGGGGTAAAGAAACACAGCACCACGGGAAGAGAAGGCTCGGGGTTGGGGGTTTTGTTTTTATTCTTTTTAAAGCAAACTGTGCTATTTATAAAATCATGGCCAAAATGTTGCATCTGCTGCAGAGCTTCAGTTACCGCTGGGCAGAGAAGCAAGACAACCACAGTATTTTCTCCTTAATGCATTCCACCCCTCTGGGTTCTCCTGCAGTTAAGCAATCAGAGCAGCTAGAGCACGAAGAGGTTTGCTCAGCTCATCAGCCATCATTCCTGCAAGAGCAGGGAAAGGCCTCCCAACAACAGGGGTATATATAGATACTTCACTCAATCCTGACCAAAAAGTCAAGAGGAAAGGTCATCTAATACCCACACTGTTCATGCCAAGTTATTCCAGCCACTCAGGACTCATGCTTGTCTTTCTTTTAAAACTAAAAAAACACCCATTACCAGTCATAAAAAGACTGAAATCCTGATTGCCACAGTGCACTGCATCTGGGTTCAGGGCATTTCCAAGGAAATTTAAAGTTTTGGCAAAGGTACACAGAGCTTGAGAAGCACCCTGCCCTCCTGTGGCTCTCCCCCAGCCACCCCTCCAAGCCCGGGCTGCGGCTGCCTGGAAAAGTCCCACTCAGCTCCACCTTCCCACACAACAACGGGAGGGAGGGAAATGCAATTCTTCAGTTATGAAAACCAAACACAACTTTGAACTCATTTCACAAATTCAGTAATCTGAGTTGACTGCTGACACGTGGGGTTTTTCGAAACACAGAGCCCATCCTGCTGCCTCTGGCTCAGGAAGTCCCTGACCCGCTCTCTGCAGGGTGTGGGGAGGGATCGCCCTGTGCTTGCCCTGTTCCTGTGCTTATCTGCTCACAGCTGATAGCAGTGCAACTGCTGGAGGGAGGACACGAGAGCCTGCAGACAAGCCTCCCTGCTGCTGCTCAGGAACTCTAATTACTCTTTGCACCAGTATGTATGCACCGAAACAGACTGTACCTACTGCATTATTTGTTTGTCTTCCAAGGAAAAACATAAATAAAATGCACTTTCTTGCCCTTCTCAAGGATCCCATGTGGACAACTGCTGCCCTGCTCACAGCAGCTCTGGGCACCTGCCCAAAACCAGACCCACACTGGATTTCTCCCTGACCAGTAAAGGAGCCACATGGGAAGTGGACCCTGATGTCTGAGGCTTAGGGAATGGACTGAAGAGAGTTCCTGCATTAGTGCACTTGTTTGTCTAGAGAAAAAGGGCAAAGAGACATACCCTGCCCCTGCCATGCATCGTCTGCTGGGAGGAAAGTCGAGCTGCCATGCCAACAGCATCTGGAAGGACTGTCCTCAGATGATTTACCCTTCACGTTATCTGCACATAGGAAAGCGTCTTCATTAAAAAATTAAACCAAAAAAAGCCCAAATCCCAAACCTAAAAGATAATCACATAGGTATATTCACATTATTAAACCAAATTAATCATGCCTCTGTCTGCTCGCTATGTCACAATGCCTGGATGTTATGTAATTTAAGCCACACATTAATCTATGCTTCTCATCACAGTGGATTTATTAACAAAGGCTGGACGAGGACACTACATGCATAAGTTATTAAAAACGACTCACTCAGGAGTGGCTACACTAACAATATTCAGAAACCTAAACTTCTGGCATATCTTTGTTGGGTACCTAAGGAGGGAGCTGTATTCCTGCGAATAAAAGCTGCATCCAGTGTATCCAGCTCCAGCTCCCACTACCTTCAGTGAGAAGGCTTCTGCTCAAGCTAACAGAAATCCATAATTACCAAATTAATTGCTCCATGAAAGAGTGAGAGTGCTGCTGGAGGCAAAAGAAAAAGTTGTTTTGATGATTACTTTCAGTAACTAAAGCAACCAGTAGGATTCACATGCCTCCCTGAATGACTCCCCTTAGCCCCTTTCTAAGGCCTGTACATAACAAACTAGGGTTTTCTTCACATCTTTCATAAATCAGGGGGGTTTTTTCATATCTCTGATTTTTCCTTTCTTCCTTTCACCTAATGAACTCTGTGGTTTATGCAGTTGTGTATCAGTTTGATTTTTTGCTGCATAAATGCAGATGTTAACAAATATTTCTCCTTGTTGAGTACTTGTACATTAGGAACTGCTTGAATCCACTGACGAAGTGTTGGAAAATAGATGGTTAAATATGGCATGTATTATAGTAATTGCTTTATCTGGCTTTAGAAGCTAATTTCAGCATTCTGGCTAACACCGCACTTGCTGTTTTGTGTACAGATGTCTACCTATATGTATCTATGCTTGTCTTTAGCATCTCTTAAAGATTCAGGACCAGACTTTGCATTCATCATCCAGCTAAGCTTTCAGTCAAATATGAGTTTCTGGCAGGCAGGGAATGTATGAACCAGGGGACCTTGGAGTCAATCAGTGAGGACTGACAGTTGCAAAGATGCAAAGTGAAAGCCAGAAACGAGGCTTAACTCAATGCAAAGTGAGGAGATGCTCCATCCTTCTCAAGGCCACTCATGGGGAGGCTCAAGCTGAAAATCCCTCACTGTGCTGGATGGGAAGCTGCTGGCTAGGCAGCCTCTAACACAGCCTTTCCAAGCTGCACATTCACTCCCTCCCTCAGTCTGAAATTCTCTGAATTTGTTGGTTATCAGAACACAACAGAAACCTTCTGTGCGAGTCAACCTAACAGAAAGAATCTGCAGGGGAGGCAATATTTTTTTTATTTATTCCAAGATGAGAATATGAGTTTGGAAAGCGCTCAATAAAAGGTTCTGATGTCACTCCCTAAAACCCTGGTGTGCTGGATTGCAGATGCAAGCAAGCTCTGCAAGGGAGAGTGACTAATGAAATGTGGCGCCAGGGGAGAAGAGCCATATGTGATCAATGAGAGCCCTTTTCAGCCAAGCAGCTAAGAAAGTGATAGAAGAATTCAGATAATAGTACAACGAAAGGCCACTCACCTAAATCCCTGGAGAGATCTGACAATGTCCCAAAGGTCACAGGACAGGATTTTACATCTGCAATATCCCATGTTCCTGCATTTAAAATGCAAACAAACAGTAACCCAAATCTGATGTCATGCTCACAGTTTCTACTTCACACTCCCAAGCTCATTACAGCCCTTCCATGTTCTCTCCATTCCAAGCCTGCACCCACTGCTGTTGCTGGACAAACATCAAGCAAGGAGAAATCACCTTTATGGACAGAGAGAGTCCAGCCCCATCACCACGTGCACCTTCTCAGCCTTTCAACGTGCATGTCACACCAGCATGGCACTTCCCTGGACTTAAATTCCTCACTCATCTGAACTGATGTCCCCTTTATGCACTGCTGGCAGAACTTGTCTTCATGTATTGGAATTCGGCCTTTTGAAAGCATTAGAGGAAAAATGGTACTAATGTCCTCCCCCATCAACCCTATACGTTGCAAGAAAAGGACTCTAGCAGAGAAGGCAACTCACGTGATGAGGGCAACCTAAGAGCATTTTCTGAATCATCAGAGTACTAGATTACTGCTACTGAAGGTGAGTCATCATGTGGCCTTAGATACCATTCAATTCAGCCACCACGCTCAATTAATCACTGAGAATGTAGCCAAAATCAAATGCTTTTGATTTAGGAATACCCTGCCTCATCCTGCTTTGAAGCACACGGATATACCCTGCAGCCTAACTCTGACCATGTGTGAGCATCCTCAGAAGGCAAGGCTTTGGTTGTAGAGGACACAAACACTAAATACCTCAGCATTTAAACAACTGGGTAGAAAACAACTTGCATCCAGCAGGTTGTCTACAACACAAGAAATTCCTGCCATAAGGACCCCTCTTTTCACATTGCTGGGAAATAAATGACAGTTACCAGGGTCCAAGGGGGTGGACAACACTGTGCACAGGATGAATGTCAATGGGGCTACACTCTGATGAGGACACAGCAATTTGTGAAGCTTCCCCTCAGCAATATTTGAATGTCGACACTCACCTACATTGGAGAAAACATCGTCTTCTGACCTGGAGGGGGCCGATTCTTCCCGTAGGGCTCCTGAGCCCCTCAGCATGGTCCCACACTCCGCCTTGGCAAAGAAAGCACCTTTTCCACCACCACTGGTGTCCTCTGTGAGTGGCCACACCGCTCCCTTCTCATCCCAGTCAAAGGCTGGCTCAACCACCGAGCTACCCAGGGATGCTCTGCTGGGGTCTTCTCGGGAATAAACATTACCACAGGATCATCATTATTTTTAATTACAAGTAAGAGTTTGTACAGGAGGGACAACAGAACAATGCCTGATCTAAACCCATCAGATGTTACGACTATTTCCAACTGAAATTATTTACAGATACAATGACAGTGAAGCAGAGCTCCTGGGATGGGACACTGAAGCGGAAAACAGGAAGGCCAACGTGAGAAGGAAGGCACCACAGTGGCCTTGGGCATCCCTCCCTGGAGAGGAGGCTCAAGGCCTCCAGAGTCCTGCTGAGGGCCCAGGGCAGTGAAGGGAGAGAAAGAGAACAGCTGGACCTCCACGGAAAAAGAAGGCAAACCTCTTGGATGTTGGTAGTTCAAGGCTCCTAGAGAAATCAGCGCCAGGCAAATGAGTATTTTAAAAAATTACAGTTATGTCCAACATTTTTGTTCCAAAGGACTCCTAAAGTGTTTTATGACTCCAGCCTTCAGAATAGCAAAGCATTTTCTGGATCTCTGCTGAAGAGGAGACCACTGCTGAAATCAACTCCACCTTCACATACCTTAATGCTGATGCTGCTGTTTCTCCCCTGCCAGGGAACATCAACCAGCACTCAGCAGGGTTAGGGCTTCTTCCTAGAAGATCAGATCTCACTACTCTTTGAATGCCCATGCTAACATGGTCACTGGGTTCAGCATCCTGCACAGCCCCGGCTCCAGGATTGCATCAAGGACTTCTGGTGCTTCAAATGAGACTTGGTGAACTGAGCTCCCTTTCCGGGGTCAGCAAAGCCCTTAACACCTGCATGACCTTAGGGTTCAACCCTGTGGGGTTCTGCATGTGCAGCTGGCACCACTGATGACAACAGGCCAACTTACATGAAGAAAGAAATGTGGACCCATTCACTTTCCTGGAGAGAAAGTGGAGACGTCAGCACCTCTAGCCTTTAAAGGCTTGATAAACCAAGAGTTAAAAATCTAAACTCTTGATATTTAACTCTGTATAATCCAAATTATAGATAAAGTGGTCCCAAGATGCCTGTATATTTTTCTATTAAAATTTCCTGTTCCCTTACCCTTCAATTTTAATAGAGCATCTGAGAGCACTTTAAAAGCCTTATTGCAGACAGTGCACTAACTCACACGTGTATCCAGCTACATCTCCCAATCCAGCTACGTCTCTCCAATATCCAAACTCCTACCTTAGCTTCTAAATTACTCTAATGTAATAAACTTAAAGGTTATTTTGATCATTTTATCACAGATAATGAAAATGCTTCCAAATGCCTTAATTCCATGACCTACTTTCATATAGTTATATTACATATAACATGATTAGTAGAAATGTATATAGGCACAAGTGCTCAGCAGGCACCTTGAAATCCCTGGAGGAAAAATGCGGAGTGAGCACAAAGTGTTGTTTCGTTTTATCTCATTAGGATAAGAGTATATTCCTGCTATAGTTCTTTAGTCTGGGCAATCCTGGACTAAAGAACCTGTTTGGAACTGAGCAAATTATGTGTGTTTTTATATGTCCATTATCAGAAAACTTCTTCTGTCAAGCCACGTGGAAGGAACTAGCCCACGTGACACCAAGCCTTTAGCAGATCTCAGATCTAACAGGCATCTGCTCTCAAAGTCCTGTGGGTAATGCTGTGTGTTTTAATGAGAGCATCGAGTAAAAGGCAAGCTCCCAAGTAAAAGCTCCCAAAGCTGTTTTTTCTTAAGTAAATAGCCTCAGTAAATGCACAGATTTTGCTGCCAAAGGACAGATAGAGCAAACAGAAAGATGCTGGCGTGTAAGGAGGGGTAACAAACCCAGCCGGATCAGGTGTGTGAATTGAGCCTGTACATTTACCTTTTTGTTTCAGCCTTTCCTTCCTTAAGTGTCTCTTTTCACGGCTGCTGATCTTGGTCTGCCAAACTCCTACAACACAGAGCAAAGTTCATTTTTAAGCTATCAAGGAACTTTCTTCATTGCCTTTACTGCTTAGCACCAAGGTAATAGCCATCTGATAGTTTCTGATGCTGGCTGTAAAAGAGGCCTCAGGTCTCGTGCAGCATGTCCCCTGTGTGTAGCACCTCCCCTGTGTGCAGCCTTTGCTTCTTCTGCAGAGATGTGTTACATAAGAAATCCCCATCACAAACCTGTCTGTCACATGTCCTGACTCACGTAACTGCACATATTCTTCTGTCCTGTGTGTCAGCCTGATGTGACACCCATTCCCTTGGGGGACGTGTCACAGTAGAGCATCAACCACCTTGTACGTCTGACAGCAGAGAGAAGTTAATGAAAATCTTAACCAGTAAACAAGGCTTCAATTTACAGGGTTCCTCTAGCCCTGAACATACCCTAAGACTTGTTCTGCAATGTGGACACCCTCTCCCACTCAGCTGGTTTACACACACATCCATTCACACCCATGGGGCCACTTCGTGTCTCCATCCATGCTCTCTGTGACCCAAGAAGTCAGAGGAGGTGCTGGCAAAAATGGTTAATGAAGGAAAAAACACAGCCCCTGGAGTTGACCAAGACACTTTCTTTCTCTGAAGCATCCCCAAAAAACACATGAAACAGTTCAGCTGGCTTATCCATTCAGAAAACTACAGATCCATTTGAAGAAAACCTCTGCTGTGTCGCCTTCTCCCCCAGCAGCCTCACGGGCCCCAGGAAGGACTCTGGTCCAACAGCAGCGAGGGCTTCTCTTGCTCTCACCACCACACTAATCACCTTGTAATCTTTTAAGCCCAGAAAAGCTTAGAATTTGTTGTTTTCAATATAACCCTTGGTGGGGGGAGGCAGAGAGGGGCTCATGGGATGCAATGTATTTTCCAGTGAAATTCTAGCTGCCTGAGCCTTGCTGGCCTCTGCCAGATTTCTCTGCAGATCTGCTTGCAAACGAAGGTCTTGGCTCTGCTCACAGGCAAGCTAGAAGTTGGCCATGAATTGCCCCAGCACCTTTACCAGCCTAGTCATGGGCACAATAATGTGCTGCTCCGTCTGTGTATCAGCATGGCAGAGGCCACAGGATTAGGAGAAGAGCATGAAGAAGGACCCTGCTGACCACTGGGCCTCTGACCACTTCAGAGATCCTTCCTCACCTGCAGATTTGCCCTCCCTGTGTACGCAGTCAGGACCTGGGGAGTGTGGCAGGAAAGCACACGGCCCCTGTCAGAGACTGCAATGTTGTGGTTTATGGCTTAAACATCTTCATTAAGGACTTTTGCCCATTATAGAAAAAGTGTATAACGAAGCTGCACCACCGAAGCCCACCCTGGATAGGCCTCCTGACTGAAACCCTGAACTGTGAGTTAAATGCCTAAGGCAACTTGAGATAAGGAAAGTGATGCTATTGTTCAGAGCATCCATGGCAGGGCCCAGCCCAGCACCTTCTGCAGAGGCCACAGCCCCAGGTTTATCTGCTGCCAAGGTCGAACAGACCCTGCACCAAAGGGGGGAGGAGGAGAGGTTTTGGGTGTGTGGCACAGCCTGTGGTCAGAGGCAGTGAGCACCCATCCTCCCCTGTGCAGACCAGCCTAGCTGTGGGGGCCCCTTCACCCCCGGAAAGCCACATCTGTGGGACATCCTCCTGAAGGACAGCAGAGGGGGTGTCATGGCCAATCAAAGGCCCCCCCAAAGGGGTGCCCAGGCCCTGCACCAGAGCACTGCACATGATGCAACAGATCCACAGTGTTGCAAGGGACAGTGTCAAACCTGCCCCCCTCAGGGAGGTACCTGGGCATTCCCACCTGGCCCAAACGGGATTCTATACTTTTATACAGGGGACCCTCACCACCAAGAAGACCAGATGGAGGGAAGCCATTGTTGGAACCCTTGGAAGGGTGATATGTTTCTACTTAATCTTTGTCACTCTCCCTGTCCCTGCCGCACACCTTTTTTTCTATTTCTTTCCTTCTTTCTTTTCTCATTCTTTCTCTTTGCTTCTTCTACTATTATATAAAACATACCAATTTTTTGGCACCAATATCTAACCTCGTTTGGTTTTAATCATGTTTTCGGGTATATTTTGAACCTTTCTGGGTTCAATCAGTTTTATTTACAGAGACTTAGTTTTCTTTACTCTTCTGTGCTTAGACTGGATTGCAACACTACCCTACACATCAACTGATGCTCTGAGCTTCCAAACACAGTAGTGAAAATTAGAAGGGAAGCATTGGAAACTAAAAACCCAGGTTGAGGTAATTAAGTCAGAGAGTATCCTACTTCAGTATGTACAGTTTCAATGGCTCTAACAACAGTATAGTTGATACTGAGCATCATTTCTGTTCTGTTAAAAACAAATCGTCCTGTATAAATCCTGTATAACAGTAAAGCAAAGGACTGGAGAAATGGAAAGGTTAATCTCAATTACAGAAGGATACATTGAAGCCGAAAGGTTTGCAGCACGCACACACAAACACACTACTGCAGGCATGAAAATAGGAAAAGTAAAGTCCTAATAACGTAGCAAGAGACAACCAAAACAGTTTGAGATTTAAATAACTAAGATTGAACATGACAGCACTATACTGATTTCCTATAGCGGCTACAGTTCAACTTCTAGAAAACCACCACTTATTTAGATAATAAACAGAAAAACTAATTAGTTAATTAATTGCTGCCTAAGGATCCCAAAAAGCAAAGAAAGTACATACCTTTCTTCAGTGCATTCCTGTTTCTCAGTTCCATCAATTTCAATTTCTATCAGCTCCTCTGCCTCTCTCTTAGTCATGGCTGCAATGTCTTAAGAAAAGAGCTATGAATAGAATTTTTTGTGTAAGTCACAGACCAACAAGACTAGACAATGTTTTGTGTCCTATCACACATTTTTTAAACCAAATATCAGAATAGCCTTTTAAAGCCAAGAATTCATCTAAAAAATAAATCCAAAAGCTAATACAGATTTCATAAAATATATTACTATGTCTGTCCTCAAACAAATGTTCTAGAAGCAAACACGGGACTCTTAAGACATTTGCAGAGCCCAAAGCCTGATTCTCTTGGAGGCATCCAAATTTATGGATTTTTTTGTTGTTGCTACGGGCCACCTACAGCAAAGCACATCTGAAAATTCCAACTACCTTCCTAGCATGGCTGAAAGATGCTTATAAATTTAAGCCGCATTTTACATGAAACGCTGCAGGAGGAAGTTAGGGAGAAGATCAATGATTTCTTCATAGGTAAATAAAGTCAACAAGAAAGTGTTTGTTGACTATCTCATCTTTCCACCCATGCCTCCCACAGGCGAACGGCTGATGACGTGAGCACAATGAACGTATCTTGTGAAGTCCCACACTAAAGCAGGATGTTAGTAATGAAAGGGAAAGCTATTCTTTGACTACATTCTCACTAACACTGCAAATTTTCATGCCCTGGAGTCTGTTGGGAGCATAAGTGGGAAACAAAGAATTACAGCATTTGGTCTGTAAAGACATAGTTTGTCTGGTATTTTCATCTTTCACTAACCAGCACATATACCATAACTATGAAATACATATGATAAAAAACCAGGCCCAATTATATTAACAGTTTACAATAAATAACACCATGAACTCATAGCAAAAGGAGCAGGAAGTAGAAGTACAGAGGAAGAAAAAAACCACTGGAGAAAATGAAAAACATGACTACTATTTAAATATCCAAAATAGAAGAGATCACTGAGATTTCCATCCTGGAATCATCCTTTCCCAGGGACTACTCTATCCCAAACACAACTATTAGCAAGAGTATCTACTGAAGAGAAGATAATAAGGATACGTATTAATCTTTAAAACTTCTCAAAAGTCATAGTAACCAACTGTGTTTTACAGCTGCTACGTAAACTGTCTAAAGAAATTCAAACTACTCATTATCTCCTTCAAACACTAATTTGTAAGATCAGTTGTGAAGAAATCAAGTGCTGCATGTAGTTCGTTCTGTGAGAAGCTATCAAGGTTAGGAAGTGAAAGATCACTTTATCAATGTCTCACCACTAGAAGCAAAACCAGAACCTGTTCACAGATCTGGCTTTGTGAAAATTTCCAAAGGGCCAGCGTAGTGTCCACTGAACAGGAGTCCAATTCCTGTATCACTTAATCTTGTGTACCATTCTCAAGATAAACGGGAAAGACTGAAACACAACTTCTGAAGAATGCAGACAGGCTTAAATATCTGAATGCACCGATACCTGCATGGTTACAGGTGATCTGGCAGACTGTTAAAAAAGATTTCAAAACCAAGGTTTGAGCAATGTCTCTTACTGAAAACTCCCAAAGAAGCAAACTGGTATGATAAAAAAGGGGTGAATGTCTTTTCTGTATTAGCAATCAAATTAAAAACACAAAACAAAGGTAAATAATCTTTTTTTTATGTGATGAAGGGAGTTTACCAGTAAGGTCACAAAGGGGTTAGGCTGGGATTTCTGTTCCTTGACATATTCGTACATTATTTACCGAGAAAACAGTGCAGACTTACAGAAAGAACTCACCATCTTGACAGATTTCTGGCAGAAAATATTCAATACAGCTAAATGCAGAGTGATGCAGAGTAAGAAAATATTACTGCCCATAGTAACGGTACAGAATTAGGTAAGGCATTTAGAAGTCCCTATGGATTGGACTCCAAACTGGCAGCTGGACTAGTAACTGTTCACTCCCTCTTCAAAGGCAATTCATGGTTGAATCTCACAGACTGCTATATTTTCGGATCCTTGGAGGGGCAGGAAAGAGGAACCCAGGCACAAAGAGCACGTACACAGAGAGAAAGAAAGATGGTTCCACTACACACAGATACAAGGAAGGGAGATGGGTATAAAGAATAACAACATGATGAAAACACATAAACTCGTTTAAGTTCATAGAAACGCAAGGGGGAAAATTATTCAGTCTTTCCTATGCTAGCATAGAGACTTCTTTTGATATAAACATGTCACATGAAGTCTAGCAATTTTTTGCTACAGGATGATGCAGAGTTTGAAAGTGAGCATAGGTTCAGATGGGACTGAGCTGCCTGACCCTTCCCTGAAGGCTACGAGAAATAAGAAGGCTTCAAAGAGCCTGGCTTGCCTGGAGGGTTCATGTGGCAGGAACGCTACAATAGCAGCATTTGTTCTAAGGAGCATATAAAACTGTGGTTGATTCCTGGAACATTCAGCCTACTGATTTCTGCTTGTTTCCACTTTTTCCTTCAACCTAACACGCCCTAAGACTTACCTGTTAGCCAAGAAGAAATCTGACCTCTACTACCATATGAGAAGGCACCTGTCAACAGAGCCTTTTTCCCTTGTATGACAGCCCAGTGCTACTCCAGTATCTTTTACAGTCAAGAAAGTAGTCCCTTTGTTCTGTTTAAGATCTATCTTTTCCCTAGAACACAAGGAGTTAAGCAAAACTCTCTGAGTAGAATTATGTGTGCTATCCCACCAGGTAATTGTGAAATGGGGTCTAGTTCTGGAGCCCATACACATTATCAGCTGATACTGAAGCCCAGTCACTGGAGTTATCTGTGCCCCAGAGAAGCTCTGGTGTGTGCAGCATCCATCTGTATTACCCAAATTATAAATACCAACACAAAGCACGTAACAAAGCAGACAGCCTGTCCTTTACAGATCAGCTTTTACAACTCATCAGCCAGTTCCGTTTCATGACAGAGATAGTGGAGCACTGAACAGGGTGGGGGAAAATCACACCAAATTGATATGTTTAACTCCCTTATCAACAGCCAGAAGGGAGAAAATAAAGGCAAACTGGGAGCTGTGGCTGTGCAGCATCTACCTGGCCGAACATTAGAAAGCAAACTATGCAAGATCATGGAATCAATTAGGTTGGAAAAGACTTTTGAGATCATCATGACTGAACACCTCCATGTCACCTAGACCATGGCACTAAGTGCCACATCCAGTCTTTCCTTTAAGGTCTCTAGGGATGGTGATCCCACCACCTCCCTGGGCTGCCTGTTCCAATGTCTTACCACCCTCTCAGTGAAGAAATTCCTCTTAGTGTCCAACCTAAACCTCCCCGGCACAGCTTAAGACTCTTCTTACTGGTTTGCCGAAGAACTGAGCCCGACCCCCACCTGGCTGCAACCTCCTGTCAGGGAATTGTAAAGAGCGACAGAATCCCCCCCAGGCCTCCTTTTGCCCAGGATGAGTCCCCCATCTCCTCCTCATCAACTTGTGCTCCAGACCCTTTCCCAGCTCCACTGCCTTTCTCTCGACTCGCTCCAGCCCCTCTATGTCCTTCTCGGAGAGAGGGGCCCAGAACTGGACACATCACTCGACAGGCTTCTCACCAATGCAAGGAGAGAACCATAAGACGCCACATCCTGTTACATTTTCACCCAAAACAAGGTTTTTACAAGAGGGGATAGGTTTTCACGCGCCGAGGAGGCCTCGCGAGCCCCGCAGTGGCACTCGGTGCTTGATCCCGGGGGCCCTTCCCCGCGACCGCCGAGGCACCACCTCCCCATGGGCCCCGCTTCCCGCGGCGCCTCCGTGTCGTTGTTTGAACCCGAAACGGAAATGGGATCGCGGAGCCGCCGGGGGAGAAACGGAAACAAAACACGGGCCGGGCCGCGCTCACCCGCCGCCACCGTCCGTCCGTCCGTCCGCCCGCCCGCCCACCGCACCGGCACGTCCCGCCGTCCGTATGCGTCCGAGAATTCCCGCGGCTCCGGGTCCACGACCGGCTTCGGGAGCGGGTCCGGGAGCGGGTTGCGCCAGGACCGGGGCGGCGTGCGGGCCCAGCGCGGTGAAAGCGCGCGACACCGCCGCGCCCCCGCGCGAACTACGGCTCCCGGCGG
>QWTY01035882.1:0-11434 GCA_008033365.1 Pseudorectes ferrugineus | reverse complement strand
TATCACCAAGTGCCCCATCCCCAAGTTTTTTGAACACTTTAAATAAAATACAAATAATTCCATAAGCAAATAATAAGAGGCAAGAAGTCTACCCAAAGCTAATGTTTATTTGAAGTTAAGGTAAAATTAAAAAAAAAACCTGTGGCCTGGGCATTTCTGAACATAGTGACCAATATTTGCAGCTGATATAAATTGGTAGGATGTCTCCACTAAATCAAAGGAGAATTGTTTATCTGGTTGTACCCTCATAAGATTTTCAGAGCAAATGTGATGGGATTTACTCCCTTCCAGTGGTAAATTGTGTAAAATAGGATGGTAAGTTCTATACTGGGAAGGTCATTTCAGTCTTATTTCAGAATAACTAATGGAGTTTTGAAAATGTTGAAGTAATGCATGTGTGTGCTGTATGCAGATGGTGGGAGAAAATGCTACGCGCATGAAACCCAAGCACAGAAATGATGAACTTGAAACTATCTTTTCAATGAAAGCTATTTAGCTGTAGAGCCTCTCCTTTGCATTTTGAGAGGATTTAGAAGAATGCATTATTCATAGCGAAACAACAGTTAGAAAGTCAGTTGTTTCTGATGGAAGGTGGTGGACACAAGCTTGCATATTTTTTAGCCTTTCATGTTACTACTGCAGAAAAATCTGTCTTGTGCCTTGAACACTGTATTGATTATAATCAATCAGACATTTTAAATAGACTAAGGTATGCCCTACTTAGCAAAAACTACATTGACAAAGAGAGTATATTAATGAATCCTATAAATGTTGGCATTAATTAGGCCTGCTGAGGTCTTAAATGTAAAGGATAAATGTGGTATCATTCAATAACCCAATTTTTAGACTGATTATTAGAAATAAAATGGAGCATGTTGTTATGTTAAATCTTGAGAAGGGTAAATAACAGAAGGGTTTAAGAGATACAGTCATCAGATGTTCAACTTTCAAAACACCATTTTTCTGACTGTTTTGTTTAGGGTCAAGAATTGCGATTTGTTCTGGGAAGTGTGCTTTGGAGACATCATGTCTGAGGGGGTTAAAGGATCATGCCATGCAAGACAATTTTAACTCTAGGATCAGATATTTGCAGAAAAAAATATAGGGTCTTTCTCTGTTGATAAAGAGAAAAATATCCATAGGTTAAAAAGTCATTATTGTAACACTTCTTTTTCTTTTTTATGTTTTAGAACTAATATTATTTTTTCCATCGGTATGTGTAATGAGCCATACCTAATATAGGTACTGAAGTTAATATCTCTGAAACTCAGCTTTTCAGTATGAAAGAAAGGGGACAGGAGGAGAATGAACAAATATTTCCATATTTTACCCCTTGTATATGTACATTTAAAGTACCTGAGCCTCAGCTTTCACCTCATGGATGGAGTATAAGATGAGAAAGTAGGCAGATATTGTTTTGCTTTTGACCTTTTGGTGTAGGTATACCCCATAGGGTTTCTGCTTCTTTGTTCTAGTTATTCTATTTATTTGCCTAGTTGGAACTACAAACACTCTTGTTGTTGTAAGATATCATAATGAAACTGCAATTAAAAAAGACTAACTGTGCAGCAAGAAATGTTAATAAGACAGGTTCCTTATACCTTGTTAGGGAATGCCTACACAATGCCTACACTGCTGGCAGCTCTTTCAAGACTGATAAATACGAATCTTTGAGATGATACTGTAATATCTCTGAAAACAATAATACAAAGGAAAAAATTTGAATTTGAATAACTACAGTGCAGAAGCTTTGTGAATGTGTGAATAGGAAAATATAATGGCTAAACATTTTCACGCCAAGTTTTATTCAATTTCATTTGAATGCATTTCTGAGGCCTGAGGAAGCTGCACATAGTGAAGGACCTAAGTTTGAAGAATTGAATCAGAGGGATCTGTCAACTTGCTTCTCATTCTTGTAGTTCCTCGGATTAGCAGCTGTTTTGGTTTGTGCTAATGGCTCCCAAAAATAGTTATTTAGGCAGGACTTCTCAAAGTAGAGGACATTCTGATTTTAATTTTTCAGGATTCTGGCATGTACCATTGGGTGGAGGATTAAGATAGCTGCTGGTAGCTGCTGTTAATTCTCCCATATTGGCAGGATCCTTAAATGTCTTAAAAGGCAGCTTTTTCTGAACTCTCTTCAGAATGCTAGAAAAAGGCATGTTTGTTGCAAGAATGTGGCTGTTAGTCAGTCTTTGAATATATCTGAGCTCTTAATATCAGAGTGTTACACTGAAAGAATCTGCCTGTGTGTGGTGATTCAGAAAAAAATGGTGTACAGTCGGGCTACTGAATTATGATGTTACTATGGGATTAATAAAACCTATGGGTGACAGAAATATGGTATAAACATTGCCTGTTGTTCTTTTAAATTTTTATGAAAAGGTGCACAAGAGGTCATTGTCATGTGCTTGCAATGACTACTTAGTTGCCTCACCGATGAAGAGACACCTAGTAGAGGATCCGATCTTTGGATTCACTGATTTTGTCATGAGAGTTTCTGCAAACAGTGCCTTTAAAGCTGATTTGTTGGAGTCTTCAAGCAATCTAAAGCTTGAATGCAAACCCCATTCTGTGTTTACTAAATATCCTTAGTTTTCACTGGGGACAGAGCTGGATTTGTGACTCAGTCTCCATCTATCAACTCTCCTGGTTGTTCTAATGCTTTTGAACTGTGCCTTTCTTTGCCATGTGGTTTTTTTTTTTTTTTTTTTCCCCATGCCTAAAATGGGAATAAACCTCCAGTAAAGCCATCCATCATCAAAATTCTTGCTCGCCATCCATATAGTGTCACCCATCATTCTAAGATTTAAAAGCAAATGTTTTAGCATCTGTGCTTTCAGCCACTGCCACAAAGCTGTCTATAGATATGTTGAAAAGGTAGCCTCCAATACTAGTAAACCTACAATCTATTCTGGATATTGTGCTCAGCCAAAGGTCACTAAAACTGGTAGGAAGAGAAGATATAGGGCTGGAACATGTGAAATAAATGACTTCTCCACTCTGTGTTTCATTTCTGGCAAAGCACTTGCAGGTAGCAATATTGCCTACTTTTGCATTGGTGAACACGTGTTCTGAAAGAGAGGGGAAAGAAGCTTTTTCTTCTGGAATAACACATTAACCAGTTGAGACTTGGGGCAGCTGAGTGGTTTAAATAAATAGGTAGTGGTCTCTGTAAGGATGATATTCTTTTATGTACAGGTAAGAGCTTTTTGTTGTTAGAATGTGACAAAAGAGAGACTTTGAAATGAATCAAAGGTAGGTTCTGCTCATGCTGGGCCTATGTCTGAAGTTGCCTCAGATCCGCCAAAAGGGAGACTGCTCTCCCTGTGTAAAGATGGTTGGATTGGTCTAGTTAAGAAAAACCACAATGACAAGCAACCAAAATTTTCCTACATACATGTTTAACTGAAAATACTAAACAATAAGCTTCATTTTGTCACTGGAAATATTTTGTTATTAGATGATGGTTCATCATTGATCTTTGCTCTCTGCTGATGGAACAGGTCTCTTGGGAGGCAAATATAATCAATACCTGTCCTATCTATTTGACAAGCCAAAAAAAAAAAAAAATCAAGAAACAGACCAGCTTTTGTTTCAATGATTTAAAACACATTTTCTAACTTCTTATTTGAAGAATCTGTTTGTAAATCTAGTCTAGAAAAATGCTGTTTTTATAAGCTTCAGGAACATGTTTCATTTAGAATGAATGAATTATTGCTTGCCAGCAGACAGCTGTAAATACATAAAATGTTCAAGCTTTTTGAGGCATGGCTCAAATGCCAGCACAAAATCAATGACAAAAATCGATGTCTTATATGTGCAATACTTTACTTAATCATTTAAAAAAATTATTTCAAGAGGCAGATCCAGAGCAAATTTTCAGAAATAGCTTCTATAGAGTTCTATTGATTTACTCCTGTGCTAGATCTGGCCCACTGTGGAAACTAAATTTAATATAACTGTATCTTTTAATGTATTTATTTATTAGTACTGAACATCATTGCATTTTACACCACCACAAAAGTGGATTATGTTCGTGGCAAATTTTTTACATACACAGAATCTGTAGTTGTGTCTGACATGGAGCAAAATTACACTTGACATTTCAAACTCAGGATTGAGTTTTCCATTTCATTTTGTGTAATTTATAAAAGAAGTTCATTGCTTAACTTACACTGCTGATTATAACTAGTAATTTGCATGAATGATTAGGATACACTTTGTGAATTAGGAATTCTTAATAAAATTTACAGCAGGTATGAGCTTTCAAAAATTTTCTTTCTCTGTCGATTTAAGTTGTTTAGGTTTATTAAAGTCCTATAAACCACTTAGTATTATGCTTTAAATACTTTGTCAGGATGTATTAGGAAAGTACAGAACTAATAGTAGACATCACGACGTCTCTTGCTATTGAAATATTGACAATAAATAGGGTAGACTGTTTAGAAACAGTTTCTTAAACTTAATTTGGCGTGTCTTGTGGTTACCAATCCATACTATTGCAATACTGGGATTATGGAGTGGTGCAAATGTTGTCCATTGCAGTGCTGGGTGTGGAATGAGTAAATTTTCTGGTACAGGTGAAGAGTCGGACTTTCAGAAATGATAACTATGATGCTATTGACTTGACTTACTGCTGATAGTGCTCATCATCTAAAAAAATCAGGAAATAACTCAAGTGGAAGTTAAAATATGTTACCTTATAAAACCAATCATATTAGTATTATTGTGTTAGTATTATTGTACTCTCTCAGTTCATGACATCATACATTTGAAAACCTTTACCTGATACTTTATCAAGGTAATTCGTCTCATTTAATATCAGTCAGCCCAATCCTCATGAAAAATATCCATTTAGCTAAGTAGTGATTTTCAGCCAACTAAAAAAATGCAGACTGTATCGTGTATGTATTTTTTCCTTTTTGGAGGACTGTACATTTTTAAGGTAAGTTATCTGACTTTTGCCATCTCTTTAATTGTTATACTGTTTCCTCTGGTTAATAACAATACTTTCTTTAATTTGCTTTCTATCTGTGACACCTCATTTTTTATACATTGCTATAGCCTGTATTTAATAACTAGGTCTATTATTGTACAGAATATATTAATTAGGTCATACAGCAGTTAATACCATTGGGTGAGAAAGCTGAGGCAAGGTAATTTATCCTGCATAAAAAGGAGTCATGAATCATGGCCAGCTGCTGTTTGTGCACAAGTTGTTAATGTGGATTTCCATACTTGAAATATGAAGTTGTCCTATGGTAGTTTTTGTCATACTTTCTAGAAAAAATTTGTTAGTACTATAAGGAAAATTGTGTCTATTCTTCCATTTGCAAAGCTCATTGATTATGTAATGAGACTAATTCCGGGAACAGACATCACATGTTAAGGCACAGTCTTTTTGAGGTCTCTTCTGATTTGCTTTCATAATTCTGTAATTAAATTGAGGTAATGAATAATACAGTGTATTTTCAGGTTTGTGAAATATTAGAGGCAGCACCTTTAAAATTCAAAACTATATGACTAGTTTATATTTTATCTGTTATATATTTGTCCATGCTGTTTATGTTTCCTTTCTGTCCTTTTGGAATTACACACTTTTGTGAAAGATTGGAAATACAGAAAGTTATCAATGTTAGTTGTTTCACTTCATAACAGCAACAATACCAACCAATATCTCATTCAGGAATTTAAGACAACATTAATTAAATTCTGCCATCAAGAAGATGAGTATTTCTCAGCAAGGAAAAATTAATTTGTGATTAATAAGTACTGAAACTCTGTTATCCAGAAGTTTAGCATTCATGGCAATGTCTAATTCTGTTATGCTTATGAACAGCATTACAGTGTTATAAAATAAATAAACAAATATCATGGACAGGCATTTTGTTGTTATTTATATTTAAAACTTGGAGTAGAGTTATAGGGTTTTTTGTTCCATTTGAAGTAATGGAACTTCATTCATTAATGTTATGCTTGGATTAATTATAGGGGAAATAGTTTATAGTTATCTAATGAAGATTGTACAGTGACTGGAAAATACCCTTAAAATTAGAGAATATACAGGGACCACTTTGAAAATTGTGGAAGAAATGTAATATCAGTCCTAAGAAAATGTTTGCTTCATACCTGGCATTCATTCACAACAGCTGTGTGTGACATTATTTGTGTAAAAGGGTGTATAGTTATCTTCACACTCCTTGAAGTGGTTCTCTGTGCCAAAGGGCTGCTCAAAAATTCCTTTTGCTGCCAGTAGCCAAGGAGTTATTACCACATTCAGAAACTGCCAGGAAAGCTGGGTCCTGTCCTATTTCCCCTGGCCATTCTTTGTACTACTTGTGAGAAAGGGAAATTGTGTCCCCCACTGCACCGGCTCAGCATCACTGCGGGTTCTCTCCACGCTGTGCTCATCACCCCTCCATCCTGCTTTCTGCTGTTGGCATGCTGTGAAGCAACTGCAGTGCTCCAAAGCCTGTCTGTTGGATGTAGGTGAACATTTATTCACAGCTGTAAAATAAGCCTTGTAGAGACAAGTGTTAGACATGAGAGAGAGAGAGAGTAAAATCTTCATTCTGGGTTAGTTAAAAGAAAGCTGTTTGTTAACATCTGAGAACCCATGGTTTTGTCTTGGCTACGTTGCAATGATCATCATGCCTGAAGCTGCTTCTTTTCTAGACAGACTTATACCAGGATCAGTATATGTAGCAAGAGATGCATTGGCCAAATTTATTTTGTTTATGCCAAACCAAAGTAAACAAGAATGGCCATAATTCTTACAAAGCAGAATTTTGGGAATGGCATCATGTCTCAAGATGAATTGCTACAGCTGTCTCAAAACGTGACTTTGTAAAGAAGGAACATTTTTTCACATTAGCTGTACTGAACTAATTGCCATTCTCTTTACAGCATTAAAAATTTGCATTGTCTTGCTCACATCTGTGTTTTCTGAAGCACAGCATTCTTGTGGTCTTCTAAGAACTGGTACAATAATATAGCATTGCATTTCAGTAGTTGCGAAAGAGAAGTCTCAAGCCTTACTAGAGTGAAATTCCCTTTACATAGAGATTTGACTGATGCATGGAATAACCTGTATTTGATGAAACTGCTCTTCAAGAGGGAGTGGGACAGACTGCACAGTGGGTTTTTTGGCCATAAAGTCAGCTTGATGAAGGCAAGGTAAGGTGACAGATTGAATGGCACAACCAAACCCATTATTACTACTGCTTTTCTGGGTCAGAACACAAGTCCAGTAAAGACACCAAATGCTTTAACTGAACAGGAGATTACAGTAGGCCTGCCATAATCCCTTTTTTAAGAGGCAAGGGGAAGTGATTTTCCTTCTCCCCAGCAGGTAAGAAGACCGTGTCTGCTGAGTGCAAAAGGGTGAACGTCATCTCTGAGAAAGTAAGCAGGAGTCAAGTAAATTTGCCAAATATGCTCAAATTAGAGCTGTCATTTGTCTTTGACTGAACAGATGGAAATAGTGAATGAAGACCATAGCCTTCAAATGTCATTGGGAAAAAAAAAATCAGCTAGAAACAGAAAGCCAGTCTAGGAAAAGAAGCAGCATGATAGCTCTAGGCCTCATGTTTGTTTAAAATTGGAGGACTGATCAGACAACTATTTCAGGTGGATCTTGTACATGTGTATGTGACTGATGAAAAGTAATTTTCACAGTAAAGGTATTTTATGACTAAGAAAAAATTGCCAGTATTTTTTCATAAGTGACTAAGCTGTGGTGTGGGAAAAGAATCCATGACAGCAGTAGAATATTCCTGTACATCGTATTTCATTTTAATTGAATTAAAATGATGAATTAAAGTAACTGACACCATAATTTCTTTCATTGTTTTGTATTTTTTGACACAATTTCTTCCTGTGAGACTGCACACAAGGTTTGAATTGAGTTCACAAGTTATTGGGTACCTCAGGTTTTCTACATATTCACTTTAAAACATTTAAACCCATATTTTCATCTTATTTTAATTACCAAAACAAGATAGTATCCAGACATGCAGATTGTCCAAACTAATGCATATTTTTAAATATTAAAATTGCTATGGAAGCTAATATGTACATTAAGTGCAAAGCTGGAAAAAACATGGAGCATAGTAAAAAGAATCATAAAGAGGACAAAGAATTTGCAAATGAACAAATGAACATGACAGGTGTGTCAAATTGGGAAGTATTGTGCTGCAGGGAGTTTACACCCGAAGCTTTTGTGGAAATGGTTCTGAGATATTTTTTTGTATAGCAATTTCACTATTGATATTGGTAAATATTGTGAGTGTGCTTGTGAAATTTGCTCATATAGGCAGGACAACATCAATAATACAGAGAAGGAGTGGGACATCATATAGGAGATGGTGAATAATGGGTGTGGTGATTGAAAGGCTGTTAAATATTAGGTGAGGGTCACTTAGTAACATCAGTTTTCTACTACAAGGTCTCTTCCATTCCTGTTTATTTTTGTTTTTATTAATTTTGAATAGTCTATATTTTGTTTATCCAGTGGTTAATTTTTGACTATTTTTCACATCACACCTATTAGACAAACTGTTTTTTAATACAACTGGAAAATAGTGAAATTATTTTTTTCACTAAAAATAACTTCAAAATAGAATTACCTTAAACATGAAAAAAGTGTTACTCACTGAATTGTGAACCCCCAACAGCAAAAATTTATAATGAAAGCTGAAAAATATTTCAGCTTTTATAACACCATCAGCCAACCTAAAAGGAGTTGAATCTTCTAAAACAGATGCTGTCTTGTGATGGAAGATAGATTGGCCTGTGAGCCTGAATAAACTTTGTCTCTAATTAGTATGCAAATCTCACCTGCTCCAGGGCTCTTCCGCTTTCAAAAACTATGATCTATTTAGTTTTTCTGTGTTTTCTGGTGAATAATCTCACCCAGGAGGGTTCTTTTTCATTCCAATTTTTTTCATACCTGTAATTTTCAAAGTATGCTGTTCTCTTTTAGGTCAATATTTTCTTCAAAGCATCAAGATGAGAAATGTTAGCATTTCAGAAATTAAAAGAAAAAAGTTGAAACAAATGCAGGCATTTAATAATAAAAATATTTTTGCTTAATCCTATAGGGTAAAATTCTCTTTTGCAATGCATGCTTATATATATCTAAAATCCATACAAAAAATGCAAAGAGGACTACAGATGTTGAAAATAAATTTCATTCATCTGGTAAGTGTTTGACTTGATTAGCAGAATATTTAATACCAGAATGTTAAATAAAATATAAAAATGCCTTTAAAATTCGATCTTAGACTATTAAAAATAGTGAAGGCTTTCAACAGAAGTAGGATCCCACTTAGTCAATGTCACTGACAGAAACCATGTCAGCATGTTATGAAGTATAGAAGATTTCTAAATAGCTGTAAACTTCTGAGACTCAAACCCAATTCCTCTTTACTTCCCTTCCCTTTTTGCTGATACAATTCCCTCTGTCAGCATGGAACATAAAAAAAGCATCTAAACAGCTGGACCTGGTTCAGGATTTGGATCTTTTGAGGGATATATTCATATAATCCTCCTTCAGACAACTCCTGTCAGGACTCTGCCTTCTAAATGAGCAGCCCTTTTTCTGGTCTCTACATAGGAAAGTTAGTTTTCTAGGCTTTAATGGTCAAAATCTTCATAACCTGACTCCCATCCACTATGCAAATAAGTCCCTGGGGCTGAATGCATGTGCACATACACACCTGTCTGCACACAGACGCATGATCAGGACCTGTGATGGTGATTCCTGCACTTTTAGAGGGCTCTCCAAGTGCAATGAATAACAAGACTGTACATTACACCTTATACTGTATATATTTATTGGTGTAAGCTCTCTTCCATTAAATGCATGAAGTGATTTAGCTACTCTTGTTCTATATGTGTAATTCCTCTTTGATGGCCTTGAAATAATGAAAAAGGAATTAAATACACCTGTATTTTATTTTCTAGCTATGTGCAGGGGGCATCCTTGTACCAGTCACATAGATGTAGACCCTGAAAAGTTTTCAAAGGCTCCAATTAATTCTAAAGGCATCTTTAAAGGTTTGGTCTTTAATCTTTCTAGCCTTTGATTTCCTTAGCTCAAGATGAAAATGTTACTATGCACACATCTCTGCAGCCCTTTGGAGACTCGTGGATGAAAGGTCCTGTAAAACTGTAAACCATGTTTTTATTATTTTCTTATTGGTCACTAAAGGGAATTTTGCATGGAATATGTAAACATTTTGAACTACAAGGGTTTGCAGAGTTTATCAGAATCGAGAAATTTGCCCTGCATATTTATGTAACTATTACGAATTAAAAGCACCAAACCTAAATAATGCATGAAAGTATTTAAACTTTTTCCCTGCAATTTTCTTATTATTTGATCTGATTGGATGGGCAGCACTATTGAAGCTCTTTTGAGAAATGTCTCATTCTCCCAGGAATGGTGCTTCTCAGTAAAAGGTAACTATAGGAAATTGTTTTAGCATTAGGGAGTCACCTGATTCTAGTTCAGCACTCAGAGGTGGGACGAGCAATCTTATTCGCTAAAGACAATTCACAGAAGTTTATTACAGGTGCCAAAATATGAAATTGGGACAGAGAAGAGTAATAGGTCAAAGAGAAGCTATAAGCCCAAATAATCAAGAAAAAGCAAGTTCTGCATGACCATTTCCAGAATGATGACTATGATTTTGATTCGGGGTATAAGAATGCACAGAAATTGGTGGAAGCTTTGTTTTTAGCAACATATAAGTGTGAAGAAATCAGTCTGTGCTCTTCAGTGGCAGCCAGGTAGATGGCAGGTCCTTGGCAGCTGTAATACACTGGCCTGGGGGAATGGGACTGAGGGAGCACATCCAGAGCATTGTGTGCTACCCTGGGGGCTCCTGCTGCTTCTGGTTGCACAAGTCCCTGCTGTGGAAGAGATTTATTTCTCCCATCTCACTATTTTGCTTGCAGGTTAGCTCTGTGCAGCCTGTTTACAGGGCCATTTTCCTGCTGTGCTCACCAGAAGACAAAGTCAAATTTGAATCAGAAAGTTCTAGTTCATCAAGTCTTATTTTAAATACTTGGATCTCTGCCTTCACTTCAAAGCCTTTCTCTGGAGTGTTCAATACCTCTTCAGGGAAAATGAGGCTTTCTCAAGTTTGTATTTCAGTTAAGTTAAGATAAAGATTCTTGTCCAACAAATGCTAAAACCAGCATGAATCCCACCCAGCTCAGAAACAGTGCACAACCCAGGCTGAGTATTGGGGCTGGAAAAAGTCATGCTGCAAGCAAACATATTCACATGTACTGATATATTTCAACTGAGCTGTCTAAAAATGTTTTGCAAACTCTTATTCTATCAGTAAGGGTGAAACTGAACCATTCCATATGAGACAGTGTCAATTTTCGTGGATACATTGAAATTTATGTGAGAGTTATG
>QWTY01035880.1:24208-36337 GCA_008033365.1 Pseudorectes ferrugineus | reverse complement strand
CAAAAGTAAAAAAAGCCCTTGACTGCCATTATGTGAGGAACACCAAATGGTTTGGTTTGATTTCTTTGAAATGATCTGTGTCCTGTTTTTTAGTTTAGCTACAGCTGCATCTTGTTGCACGTGTATTCCTTCTTGCACCCCACTGCTCCTTTACCACTAGTTGTGGTGATGAGTGATTGTCATGCTCTCAGGTCTAGGCTGCAAACCACAACCAAGATCACCTATTTAGATCTCTGTGGCCTGTTTTTAGAGTTCAAGAAGCATTTGGACAATGCTCTCAGGCACATGATGTGATTCTTGGGATTGTCCTGTGCAGGGCCAGAAGCTGGACTCAGTGATCCTTGTGAGTCCCTTCCAGCTCAGTATGTTTTATGATAAATCTGAACACCATTTTAAAAAAGCCCAGGAGACCAAAGGAAAAAAAAAAATCACCAGGATTTCAGCGTTTAGGACAATAAAGCAGACTGTAGCTTTCAAATAGCTCATCAGCTTCGATGTGTGAACTGTGATAAACATAAGGCTGCAGTCTTTACACATTCATGGATCCGCATTATCTGGCAAATATTAGCTGCTCTGTGTCCTTACAGATGTTCCCCCTCTACAATTTAGGGGAAATTACTCTTGTTCAGTCATGTCCATTTTCTCAAAATAAAGTCAGAGTTCAACTCTGTAACTTTTCAGTATCTTTGGTCCCAGCAGTTGGCAGTGGTCTATGCTGTGTCAACCAGTGGTCAAAAGAAATGCCTTTGACCTGTAGTTACCTTCTTATTCTTCCTAGGCAGAACAGTATTTTCAAACAACCCAATACACAGTAATTTCATGTTTTGATCAGCTCACCCATTTAATATGTTGTAAATAATCATAAAACTGCTGATTAATAATTTCTAAGGTTTAGGAAGTTTATGCAAGATGAGAGAAAATAATGTAAGATAAAGTTCATTTTGTCTTTTTTTGCATGCTATTTTTTAGACAGTACTCTCATGAACAGTCAGTGACATCAGAGCAATTGGCAGAGTTGAGGGGAAAAAATGACCTTTTCGTGAACTTCTACAAAGAGTGCAAATGAGCCTAGTGTGACCTTCAATGGTAGGTTTAACTTTTTATTATTATTAATGTCCTATACCTGTTCTTGAACACCTATATTTATGACGTTCTACAAGTTTCCTGTTTGTTCATTAGAATGTTTGAAGTTTGTTTTAGTTTTAATTGCTTTTGAAATATTTTGAGAAACACCTTTAAACCTAAACCCCATAAATAATTGACACACTGTCTGCCTCTTTGATAACTTAGAATTTTGTGGTAACTTAGAATTTTGTTAAACTATTCAGGATTCCAGAGAACTTGTTTTTCATAGTTTATCAGTTTGCAGCACTCACTTGAACTGCATAGCTGTCTGCTGAAAACTACATCACAATTTATTATCGATGTTCCCCCCCCCCCAAGTAAAACATGGAAAGTAGCAGTGTGTCCACCTTGTGTAAGGCTTTTTAAGGGTAGGGTATTTTAATGAGAGTATTTATTTTAAACATGAAACCGTGTTACATGCGTGAGACATGAGGAAACTTTTCTATCTTACTGATTTTTAGGTATGGCATATCATTAACTTCTGAAGTATTTGATGTCTTAATTTGACTTTCTTTATCAAGTTTAGTAAGTAAAACTACTCAAGTTTCTCTACATATATTTCAGCTTTTGTCCATGAAAACTCCTAGAGAAGATGGCTGACGTAAGCCTGAAGGAAGCAGTACTAATAGTTGGTGTGGTGGCAGCCTGCTACTGGAATAGTCTATTTTGTGGGTTTGTTTTTGATGATGTTTCAGCGATTTTGGACAATAAAGATTTGCATCCTTCTACTCCGTTAAAAAATCTGTTTCAGAATGACTTCTGGGGCACTCCAATGTCTGAGGTAAATGGTTTGTGAAACACTTTGAAACATTTAGGAAATTGAAAAAAAAACTTGCAGAGTGTTTTTACACTTGTTTTTCCTAATGTGGTTTTAACAGAATAGCTTGGATTTGATAGAATTTGGTGGTGTGTTTTGTATTATAATATCAGGAACACATATAGCTTATATTCTTTGCCTTTGTTCAATAAAAGAACTGGTAAGAAAATAAAGTTGTACTGACAGCACACAGCTGCAAGATACTCTTTGCTATGTAATCCCAATATCGAAATTGAACAACGCTGACCAATTTCTTTTCTCCTGCAAAAGTTAGATATTGACATCCAAGGGTATTTATTTCTAAATGCAGTCTGGAAGGAAAGATAACACTTAAACAACAAAACTTGGAATTAGGATATTGAATCCTTTAAATTTTTTTAAGTGTATATATATGTGTGTGTATATATGTATATGAATTCAGAGTTTCTGATTAGTAGCCCGTGTAGAGTGGCTATGTTTTATCTAAAAAGCTGCATTGGCATTGAAGTTGTTGATAAACATTTTTAAATGGCAATCGCTAAAGGATTTTGATATAGTTTTAAAAGTCACAGATGGTGTTATTGCTGAGCAAATGAATAAAAATTCTCTTCCATTCATACATTTTCTGCCAGTCAAGGCATTCCACTTTATAATCTTTTATGTTCATAATGTACAGGGTTAGTTCCTTGTGAGATACTATTTGCTAGTTCTACAAATAGACTCTGATACATAATTTTCATATAACCCTGTAACCAAAGCTTCCAGATGCCATTTAGTTCTGTATTCATTGAGGGTTAAGTGGCTTCCTAAACTCCCCCAGTAAAGTTTCAAGTAGTACTTTTTAACATGTTTTTACTCAAAAACCATGTCTAGTGGAAAAAAGCCCTGGTTTTTTTTTGGGCGAGTGATTTTCATATCTTTATTTTGAAGGTAGGTGCCTGACAGGAGAAGGGGATTCACATACACCTAGGTATTTTGGAGTGAAAGTCACTTTGTGAGTTCATGGTGACTGATTGATTTATTTATTTTCTTTCAGGAGAGGAGTCATAAATCTTATCGTCCCCTCACAGTTCTAACGTTTCGCTTAAACTACTTGTTCAGCGAGTTAAATGCAGTTTCTTACCACTTTCTAAATCTGGTCTTTCATGTGGTGGTTTGCCTAGTCTTCCTCAAGGTCTGTAAGCTCTTCCTGGACAACAGGAGCAGCGTAGTTGCGTCCTTGCTCTTTGCAGTGCACCCAATACATACTGAAGCGGTAGGTACAGCTGTCATGTGCTTAATTTGTTCGAGCTGTGTTAATTAAACTTAAATTTCATGGTGTTTATATCTGCTTATATATATATAACTCCAGAAAGTGTGGTTTTACTCATACTGACTCTTCCCTTTGCAGTGAGTGGTGGAAGTGACAAATTTTCATGCTCAGAGTTGTTTTATATTACATGCAGCTACTGGAAAATAATTAAAGACACATTAATTTAGTTACTAAATAACTTATTCCTCTGCTATGCACATTGGCTTTTATGACTTCAGCTTATGTAGGCATTTGTGTTCTGTGATGATTCATCCAGCAGCCTATTTTGCAAATACTATGGATGCCTCTTAATTCATTTCAGAATCCCTTGTGGCTAATCACCGTGTCTATTCTGTCTGCTTTCTTTTCTGTCAGTGTCTGTCTCCGTGGGACCTTCTTCTAGGATTGTTGTTGCTATGCTATAGCCAGCTTAGGCCCATTCTATTTGAACCTTACACTTTTTTAACATGTAGTATATAAGGAAGAAGAAATACATTCCTCTCCTCTCACATTTACCTTTTCTTTGATTCTGAAGGAATTCTTCACTGGTATTAAAAAAAAAAAAGCTTTATTTGTACAAGTTTTCTGATTATATACTTTTTAATGGCCAACCAGGCTTGCAATGTTGTGGAGGAAATGAAGTCTTGTGGTCGCAATTCATTAGATTTGTTTCTGCCAGAAAATCTGATAAAGCAGATTTGTGGCATTTTCTGCTGTTGTTTGTGCACCCCTTAAATTTACTTTCCTGGATTTCAGTACACAGGTATTGCAAAGCCCTTTCTCTGTCTCTTTTTTCTTACAGTATTAGCTTATTGTCAGAAAACTGAAAACGTTTGAATCTTTTGCTGTTTTGGAGGTGGTACGACTTTATTGTGTGGAGGGGTTTTTTTGGGTGCAGAAGGGAGGGAGTATTTTGATTTTAATAAAATGAGAGGGGTTTGCTCTTACTTTATGTTGTAATTTTTTTGGTCCTGATTTGTTGGATAAAGAGTTTACTTCTCTCTCTTACTCACTAATAGTACAAATCCCTTTAGGCAATAATTAAGAAGCCTGCCTCCATGTATTTTGAGCAAATTTGACAGGAATTGAGTTGATAAAGTTGGCTGCTATTTGAGCTACCTATATGTCCTTGTTAGAAGTTAATGGAATGTTTAAAAATGCAGAAGTTAAGCACCTAAAAATTTCTGCTTACTCCAAAGCACAAACCCCCATAAAAACTTGGATAAAATACAGATTAAAAAAAAAAATATATATTTAATTTGGTTTTCTGTTTCTTTGAAAAAACATGCTATAAATTGCCAAATTTGGCTTTGCCTCTTTGTAGTAAATGTGATAGTATCTTTGCAGGAGCATTAGCAAGTTGCTAGTGACTTAGGTTAGTGGCTCACAGGTTAGATCAGCCAGTGTAATTTTATCGCTTTCATTCCAAATTTCAGAGATTCTTTATCATGCCTGAACTTTCAGATTCTGCCTGAAATAGCAAGTAACACAGATGCTTTTATTACTGTGCATCAGAGTTAGTAAAACGTACTGTAAAAATCCTGCAGCGCATCGTGTGACAAAAGCTAATTGTGTAAGGCAATGTGGTGTAGTTCTGAAGCGATTTGGCAAAGGGTGTGTAAGGCTTGGTATCGGCCACATGAGGGCACTGTAACACAAGGATGGTACTTAGTGCTGGCCTGGAAACGTTGAGAAACTGCAATTCTAGTTGAATCCCTCTGCTGTTGTACTCAGGTACTCAGTGAAGAGTCAAATAAGGGCTTTTTTTCTTCCTACCCCCACCTTTTTCAGTGTATAAAAAGCAGAACAACAGGAATTTTCCAGAAAAGAGGAGGTAATAATGAGATGTATGTTAGGACTGGGGATTTTTATATCTTTTATAATTGAAAGGTATCTGGTTTTCATTCCTTCAAGTTAATCTTCTACTTATTAGTCACCTGCACAAGAGTCTGAAACAGGAGATGCAATACATAAATATTTCAACCCTTTACCTATCTTAGGATAAACAGATTTTTCCTGGAAAAATTATCAGAGCAGGATAAATTGAAGATAATTTTCTGTTTGAGTTCAGAGAGAAGCTAGGCTCTTGCAAGGGTAACATCTGTTTTTCTGAGGAAGAAGTTTTTAGGAAATGGGTTGAATAACAGCATCATAGTTTCATTTGTCTTTGTCTTTACAATTCCAGTTCAGTCTTCCTAGCTACTTTGCTACTGTTCTGGCCAGAAGTAAACCACCTTTATAACTACAGGATGTCAAGTAACCTTCTAGAGTGCTGGAATTTTCTCTCATAAGTCACGTTTGTATCCAGAAATAGAACCTCTCTTTTGTTGGCAGTCAACTGTGGAGGCACACCAACATGCTTTATTAATGTTCTCTTTCAACTGATCTATAGATAAAGTTCTCTTTAATGTGTTAATGCTAGACGATTTTGCAATCCAGACCAGGAATCCTTGAAACATCTTAAGATATTTTGGAAACAAATACTTATATACTCTTCAAAATACTAACACAAACTGTGGTGTCTTACCAGTCATGAAACATGTTTTGTCTGTGTGTGATTCAGTGAATCCTTTGGTAAACATATAGTCGTCCCAAGAGAACTACTAGAGTATGATTTCAGATTCAGATTAGAATGCTTTTCTTTACACTATGACCTTGGATACTGAGTTACTTTCTCATGCTGTGCTGGATCAATCATGCTTGACCAAGAATGTACCTAGCAATAAAACTTTCTAGCTGGGTCTGGATGGAAGAAGGTCAGTTTGCAGCATCATCATAGTTAAATCATGAGCTATAAGGTTTCCTTAGCTAAATATGACCATCTGCCTCAGGGTAGCATGCCATTTTTCAGCCATGTTGCTTGCAAAATTGGGAAGCAATCAGAGGCATTATAGAAGAGGACAAGTGAGGAAGAATGGTAGTCCTGGAAGGTATTGTCATCAACACAGTGGCTACTGCAGTATCCATTAACATAATGACCTGTCTTCCATGTCTGGTTGTTGGTTTCACCTTAGAGTTTCTTGAAAACAATTCTTGAAATGGGAATTAATCTGTATTTCATTGGGGATTCTGAAACAACCTTCTGCCCTATGCATTTTAGTGCTTCTCTGAATTTCATAAAATCCACTCCTCTCTGTCTCATCAAGGGGGCACTACCTGCAATTTTCTTATTGCCAACCAAATTGTCATTCAGAAAATTGCCAGACCTGCAGTAAAGCCCGAGTCATTCTTTATCTATTGCACTTAGCTTCCCATCCATTTATTTGTAACTGTTGACTGCTCACCTAAGAGCTGCCATAGCACCAGTCAAGGGAATGCTCCTTGCAGATTCAGATCTGTTCAACCAGTCAGAAAAGGTATGAACAAAATAACAATCATAGCTTCTGTGTGCTGGTGTCTGCAGGATGTGTGCATTCAACAGCCCTTGTGAGTCTTCTGTTAGAACTCCTATTGCTGAAACCTGATGTCACCTAAGTATTATGGAGACAGCAGTTGTCATCCTGCCCAAATTCTGCCTCAAACAATATTTGTGACTAAAGTTAAGAGATAGTACAGCATTTTTCACTTGTCTCAGTGGTTAGAGGAATATCAACCGCAGTTGGCCACCTGTATGGTTCTTGTTTTGAATGATGGAACTGAAAGCAGCCTTTCTTGCCTCAGTCTTTTTTTGCTTGGTTTACCAATCTTATTTATCCTAGCAGTATATCAGTCATGCACTATTCTAGTACCAGAGTAGTTGCTAGAATAGAAACGGAATGGTTTGGGTTGGACATGACCTTAAAGATCATCTAGTTCCAACCCCTCTGCTGTGAGCAGGGACACCTTCCACTGGACCAGGTTGCTCAAAGTCCCATCCCACCTGGCTTTGAACACTTCCAGGGATGGGGCATGCACAACTTCTCTGGGCAACCTGTTCCTGTGCGTCATCACTTTCTCACAGTAGAGAATTTTTCCTAATATCTAATCTAAACCTACTCTCTTTCAGTTTGAAGCCATTCCCCCTTGTCCCGTCACTATATACCCTTGAAAATAGTCTCTCTCCCTCCTTGTAGGCTCCTTTCAGGTAGTGGAAGGCCAAAATTAGGTCATCCTGAAGCTGCCTTCTTCTCCAGGCTGAACAATCCAATTCTCTCATCTTTTCCTCGTAGGAGAGGTGCTCCATTCCTCTCATCATCTTGGTGGCCTCCTCTGGACTCGCTCTAACGAGTCAGTGTCGTTCCTGTGGTGTGGACCCCAGAGCTGGATGCAGCACTGCAGGTGGGGTCTCACAGGATCAGAGGGGCAGAATCCCTTCCCTCACCTTGCTGGACCCACTTCTTGAACTTGTCCAGGTCCCTCTGGATGGCATCCCATCCTTCAGATGTTTCAGCCACACCACTCAGCTTGGTGTCATCACAAACTTGCTGAGGGTGCACTCAATATTTTGTCTATGACATTAATGAAGATACTAAGTAACACTGGTCCCAGTGTGGACCCCTGAGGGACACCACTTTTCACTGATGTGCATTGGGACTCTGAGCCAATGATTGCTACCCTCTGGATGCAACCATCCAGCCAATTCCCTATCCATCTACCAGTCCACCCATCCAATCAATCTCTCTCCATATTGTGGGAAACCATGTCAAAGACTTTACAGAAGACCAAATAAATTATATTTGTAGCCCTTCCCTTGTCAACTGATGGAGTCACTACATCAAAGAAGATCACTAGGTTGGACAGGCAGAACTTGCCCTTGGTGAAGCCATCCTGGCTGTCTCAAATCGCTTCCCTGTTCTCCATGTGCTTCATAGCACATGTGTGCTTGTCATAGCTTCTAGGAGGATCTGTTCCATGATATTCCCAGGCACAGAGGTGAAGGTGACAGGTTGATAGTTCCCAGGGTCCTCCTGTCTACTCATTTTAAAAATAGGTACAGTATTTCCCTTTTTACAGTCACCTGGACTTCACCTGACTGCCATGACTTTTCAAATATGGAGATAGGCAACTACATCCCTTAGTTCCTGCAGGACTCTGGGATGCCTGTCATCTGGTCCCATAGACTTAGTTTAGGTTCCTCAGGTATTTATGAACCTGACCTTTACTTACAGCAGGAAGAACTTTGCTCTCCCAGTCCCAGTCCTGCTGTCCATCCACTTGAGAGATGTGGGAAGAGAGGTTGCCATTGAACACTGAGGTAGAAATGTTGCTGAGTACCTCAGCCTTCTCCTGGTCCATTGTTCCCAGTTTTTCACATTGTTGGTGTGGGGAGGTACACCTTTGACCTTCCTTTTCTGGTTAACGTACCTGTAGAAGCCTTTCTTGTTATTCTTTGTGTCCCTTGCCAGGTTCAGTTCCAGCTTTGCCTTGGTCTTCCTCACCCCATCTCTGCACAACTGAACTTCATCCCTGTATTCTTTGCAGGTTACCTGTCCTTGTTTCTACTGCCTGGGCATTTGCTTCTTTCACTTTAGTTTGACCAGCAGTTCTCTACTCACTAATGCTGACCTCTTGCTTTCCCTGCCCAATTTCTTGCCTCCTGGGACTGCTAACTCCTGCACTCTATGGAATACTTCCTTAAAGATCCACTGGCTTTATATAATAATAAGTATCTAGTAATGTATAAATAACATACTTAGATTACTAATAATATCTCAACAAATACTATCTTAAAATATCAAATAATAATAAATATTTAATAATAATAATGGTTTTTATTCTTTTATTTTTCAGGTAACTGGAGTTGTGGGCAGAGCAGAGCTTTTATCATCTATTTTTTTCCTAGCTGCTTTTTTGTCATACACAAAGTCTAAAGGGCCAGATAATACTATAGGTAAGTGATTGACAAATAGAGATATAATTAATTTCTTTAGTACTGATAAAAATGCTCTTAAAACCATAACAGAGGTGTACTGGTTGTTCAGCAAGTGTGTACCAAAACCCCTTCAGCACCAAGATGCCCATGTAATACTACTTTCCATTATAAATTGCATTTTTTTTCCCAAGACTCAGGCGTTTCTTAATTTTTATTCTAAAGTATTTCTTTAGAATTCTTTCTAAAGCTTTATAACACCTACTCTAGGGGATTCTTGCACTGACTTTTATTCTTGCAACTTAAGTGGAAGTGTGCTGAGGTGCCTCAGATGGTCGGTCACAAGTAAGCTGCAAAGTTTCAGTGCAGATGAAGGAGGCTTGACTCTTTGCCAGAGTCAGATTGACATAGGGAAAAGTCATGACTCCCTATAAAGTATTCCATTTGAAAAAGTGCTCTGGTGATTTAGGAAATACTGACTTATTTTGTTTTACTTATTATAAATTAGTCTTTTACCCTTCATTTAGTTCTTTCAATTTAAGGGAGGCAGTTTTAAAACTGATGCATATGTATTATTTTCTGTAGAGTAAAACTGGTCATCTTTCATATGAAATTACATACTAAACAAGTTTACAGAACATGGCATAGTCAAACATGAAGAACCAAAGTCTTCACTTTTTAGGTTAATTTACTTTATTAAATGTTTGTGTTTTTTGTAAGATGGAATATTTTTAATAAAGTCTTCTTTATTTGCAGTGTGGACTCCAATTGCAGTGACTGTGTTTCTAGTAGCTGTTGCAACGCTCTGTAAAGAACAGGGAATAACAGTGGTGGGGATATGCTGTGTGTATGAAGTATTTATTGCTCAAGGGGTAAGCTGTTGAAAAATAAAGTGGATTTCTGTTATGAGATTAAGTACTTTGAAGCATCATATTTCAGCACTGATCTTCTTCAGTTCAGGTTAACTCAATAGTTCTGTTACATTTTTCAGATTTTTTTGAGTCAGTTCATATTTGACATAAATGGTTTGTGGTGAGGGAATCAAATGACTTCCAAGTTGTCCTTTACATGCCATACAGAGATGTTAGCAAATATATTCAGTAAAGACATGACAGGTCTTAATGAAAGTCTGCGGTTTTCGTTGACTGAGATTTGCAAATCCTAACATGTAACAGTCTTGATTAAAGTTTGAGGTGCATAAAGGTGGGGGATTATTTGTTTTTAATCCCTGTAGTAAAAGTAGAGAACATATTATATAAAAATGCATTTCACCATTTTCTATTGAGTAACCAGACATTTTGGAGTAGTCCTATTTGAATAAGTAATATTCTTAAGAAATTTGTTGTTCTCAGAATACCGTTATCTGATAGATTTCATTCTAAGCATTGATAAGCCTTTAGATTAATAATAAATTTTCCTTAAAGAAACAAGATGTTCCTGCAATTAAATAATTCTTAGGTTTTTGATAATCAAAATAATTGCAATTAAAAATGTATCACTCTATATTTTAAGAAAATTTTCTAGTTATTATTCCTTAATTACTTGAAGGAATATTTTGCAAAAAATGCACCAATAAAAGCCGAAAGATTGTCTGTCCTGGGGATACATAATCAAGGCCAAAATACCAAAATCACATAGATGTCTTTGTAACTATTGCCGTTGCAGGTCTAGTGAATAAATATAGAATTTTCAAGCTGCATTTTTACGGAAATCACCAGTACGTGACTTGTTTTCAGCCCACTCTTCCTTTCTTTTAGTAACTTTTGATCTGATCTTCAATTTCACTAAAGTTTAACAAGATTATGTGAGTCAATTGAGTAGGAAAGATAAAATGCAAACTGAGGCTTCTTCTGAAAGCACGGGTGTCACATGAACTTAGAGTTTTACCAGTCCTCAAAAACCTTTCAGTTTCTGTAGTTTAGCCAACCAGTATATGTGAAACAATAAATCATCACCAGCAGAAGTCATGAAGACAAAGGGAAAGAGGTACACAGAGAAGAAATTAGGTTATGTAATGGGAAACTGTGCAAGATCATGATGTTCACGAGGCAAGGAGTGGTGACTTACTGCAGTAGAGGCATAAAATAGAAACCCAGGGCTAATCAGGAAGCAAATAGTATTTCTATCATTCATAAGGAATTTTATTTATAGGGCAAGTTTTCAGAGGGGCTGATAATTCTGAAAATAGTGATTTTTCTTGGAAGTTTATTTCATGGTTATGATTCATTTGTTCAAGTCTCTGAAGATGGTACAATTTTTTGATCTGTCATGCTACAGGCATACAGGTTCAGCTGTGATAGTGTTAGCAAGAATACTTGAATAGTTTATTAGTATGGAGACCTTATTTTGGGGACTTGTCATGAAAGCACTAAGAAGCTGAATTAAGTACCTGTTGGGAGCAGACGTTTAGAGAAAACCAAGGAAAAAAGTATTGGGTAGCTCATATTTATCTAAGGGAGTAACAAGTACCCTGTCTGATTATAAACAATTTTTTAATTTGCAGTACACCTTGCCAGCATTGTTGGACACAGCTGTACAGATTCTTCGAGGGAAGGGCAGTATTCCTTTCTCTATGCTCCAAACACTGTTGAAGCTCATAGTCCTAATGTTCAGTACACTGCTGCTTGTAGTTGTCAGAGTCCAGGTTATCCAGTCTCAGCTTCCAGTGTTTACAAGGTAATAGTAAAGTGTTTCTTATTTATAGTTGTTTATAAATAAGATGTGACTTAATGAAGTCAAATGAAATGGCCAAAAATATATGAATTTAAGTGTTACTCACTTATTTTAATATTGGTATTCAGTGTCTGTACAATACTGCATTTTTTGTGAAATTGCTAAATGATATTATTTCAGCAAGTGTTGACTAAAATGTCCAAAATATTGAGGTATCTGAGCAGGCAGCCATTTAAAAAAATTCACAATTGATAATTCATCTTAGTAATTCAGAAATTAAATGTCTTATTGCTTAAGTATTTTTTATTGTCTCTGTGTTTGAACTTTGGCTGAATACTCCAAACCTCTTAAGTTTATCCTCTTCTACATACACAATGTATTTTGTATTTTAGGTATGTACTATGTGGAAAACATGGTTGTCTTCAGATAGACTACTTGAATATAAGTGTATATGAA
>QWTY01035880.1:0-24171 GCA_008033365.1 Pseudorectes ferrugineus | reverse complement strand
AGAATCTAATACTGTCCCTGAAAAAATGAGACAAACTATTAAAATTATTACAAATACAAGCAAGGACCACTGAACCCAACTTTAGGTGTAAATCATTCTGTTTCTCCAAACTTATGTTCATTATATCCCAAAACAGTTTCATAAACATGGAGGAGGCTCTGTCCCTCTCTGCAGTGTATCATTGTGCATGGTTTCACACCTGACAAATGCAGAAAGATTAGGATATTTTACATGTCTGTAATTAGTCGTTCTAGCTATGACTAAAGTTTGCTACAAAGTGAATCAAGACCATATCTTTCTTCATAAAAGCTCCTTTTTCTCTTTTCTTTTGCTTTAGGTTTGATAACCCAGCTGCTGTTAGTCCATCTCCAGCAAGACAACTGACTTTCAACTACCTCCTTCCTGTAAATGCTTGGCTTCTTCTCAATCCCTCAGAATTATGCTGTGACTGGACAATGGGAACTATTCCTCTTGTGGAGTCTTTGTTAGATGTTAGAAATGTTGCCACCCTTACCTTCTTTTGCTTTCTGGGATCTTTGATGGTCTTCAGTCTCCGATACCCTGGGGATTCCTCCAAGACAGTATTGATGGTATGAATGATGCATTGCTTTTGTCCTTTTGTTAAGAGTAAGTGTCTCAGGTTGGTCACATGTGTAATCTACCGTGACCCAGAGATACTATGTGCATCTCCTTTTGGGCTAGAATGAACACAGAAGAGGAAAATTGTCTAGCAACAAAACTGCTAAATTGCAATTCAGTATGTGATTCTGTCAGAGATGAGAATAAATATGCCCCTTGTTATGTATTTGCAAACTGTGTTGCAGCCTTTCTCACATATTCAGAGCTCAACTGGCGAATGGGGGCTTTCAGTAGAATTTAAATGTGTTTCAAGGACCAGAATGCATTTTCATCCTGCAAGCTGTCTACCTTATTTAAATGTCAGTAGTCGTGATGTGTATTTAGCAAGAGACTTCATTTTCTTTCTCAGAGGTATAAAAGAAAGGACATATTTTTGCATTTAGGAATAAGGTTTCCACTTTTGTTATTGTTGTTTTGTTTTTCTTCTGTAAGTTATTTTCATATTATAATGAAAAACTAATTTTGTCAAACTGTAAGATCAGTTCCTGTCTGTCTATTCACTATTATATATGATCTCAAAGCTGAGCTGGATTAAAAGGAAAGAATATTTTGGAAGAAATGGAAAGGATCAAAGGAGCTGGTATTTTTGAAAAAAACCCAATCAATTATTGATTCCATTACAAATTTTTACAAGGTTAATGATAACCTGATACCATACTTTTTATTAGTTCAGTGGTGCAGTTATGTGTGCAACAAACTTGCATGCATTTATCTTAGTCTGCTTCAGAAATAATGTATTTTTTTTCATATGTTAATCAGCCAACAGAAGTTTCAGATGGGTGGGAATATTTATGCATAACCTAAGATTTAAGTAGTTCTTTGCTAAGCAGCTGACAAATTTTGATTCACTTCTAAAAGACCTAGCATTATAGTTCTGACTCATATGGGTTTTCTTGTCTTGTCACTGGAGCAAGGCAATATATTTCACTTGAAAATCAGTGAAAATGATATCTAGATTGCTGATGAGATCTCTTGTCCTGAATTTGGAAACTGTATGAAGAGAAGAACTTCAGATATCTTATGATAAATGTGCAAGGTGACATGCTTGGAAAATAAGTTTTACAGCACTTCAAATACGCAAAGGAGTAGTTTGATTATCCTTCTTATATAAGCTGAGGCATAAGTTTTTCTCCAGTGCACTGTTAGCAGGAGAAATGTGTGTGGGGAGTGGTTCACTTTTTTTATAGGACAGCTCTTGAATTTTAAGGCTGTTTATTTCCCTGCATTTATGTTTATTCCCTACCCGGTGAAGCTTACATAGGAAAGGGTTAGTGAGTTTGTCAGCATGCGTTGGTTGGTGTTAGTTAGTTTTTGTTTGAGGGTGGTATTTTTACATGTGTTTTTATTATTCCAAGTGCCTTTTATAAGAAGGATTTTCTGAGATCATTCACTCCAGCATGCAAGCCTCAATGTCACCTGACACAGTATAATCCTGGTTTAATGCAAGTTGTTTTCCTTTAATCTATACCTATGTTGTATATATAACTTTCAATATGATGCTGATTTTCTTCAGACATAATATCGAAGTGCCTGGAAGCTAATTTTGTAGGAAATGGGAATGCAATATTTTATGTTAAATATTAATTGTTATGTACTACAAAATGAAACAATATGGTAGGCCAAAGCCTATTGCTGCATTCCAGTAAGCCATTAATATCCCCAAGTAATCAATTATGCTGTATATTATGAGGCTCAGTTGTGTTTTTGTTTTCATAGAGCTTAATGAAGTGCTATGGATCAGTAGCTGAGCTATGTTAATGATCCATGTGCATATTCTTGAGATATCCTTGAAATATGCGAGAAAATCTTACTTGAAGTTTTAAATCAGTGTTGCATTTTTATGTATGTAATCCTAGGTTGATTTTCAAACTGGATTATTTAACAGTTTTAGCATGGAAGAGGCAGTTAATGTCATGCTTACATCTAGACAGCCAGTTGTACTGAAAGTTTCTAGAAAATTCCTCTTTCTTTAAAGAAACATTCCATTTCTGTAGGTTTGTTTTTGTGGGGTTTTTTTTTGTAACTTGAAGGCCACATATTTTGAAATAATTATTCATGTCTTTTCTGGAACCAGAGATTGGAAAGCCACTATTTAACAATCACCCAGGACTTAAATTCTTTGCAGCAGATGGATTTCTTTGCCTTTTGATAAACACAGTTTTTGATAAGAAGTCCGTCCCCGACCTAAGAACTGCAATTGTGCGGTTCTTAAGTTCATTGTCGTTCCAGATACTTTGGGGTGCTCTTAGCGCCCTGTCCAAACACTGATGTTTATTCAGTGACTGATTCTGATTTTTGTTATTCACATTTCTTACAGAAACTCAAAACAGATTCTATTGTACTGTAAAAATAGCTGCTTTATGCCTCAAATAAGGTGATACAAATTTTTAATTGTTAGATAATGTCCAAGGTTCTTACACTGTCTTGTTTCTTTATCTGGAACTCTTACTAAAATATTGTTTTGAGTTTAATTAATCCTTTGATCCTATTGATTTGTCCTCTTTCTGTAGTATAGAAAAGCCAAAAGTCTTGCAAGCCCTTAAGTAAGGAATAGAGTCATTTGCAGGCTACTACTTGCCATATTCAGAGCGGTCTCAATGTAAAACAGATCTCAATATTAAAAAAAAAAAAAAAAGAAAGACCAAGTATCTACTATGTATGTCTGGTTTTATTGGATTGTTTTTGTAATTTGTAACTTGTTTCTTGGGTATGATTTGTCACTGCCTAATCTTGATTACCAGTGTTACTTGTACTTCTTTTCTAGGCACTCTGCTTAATAGTGTTACCATTCATTCCTGCGTCAAACCTGTTTTTTCCTGTTGGATTCGTAGTAGCAGAACGAGTGTTGTATGTTCCTAGCATGGGATTCTGCATTTTAGTAGCACATGGATGGAAGAAATTATCAAATAAAAGGTAAATAAATTCATTCTGATAAAAGCCCCTAGTGGGAAAGCTTGCATAACCATAAATATGGTTATCTTCTATGAAAGTAAGAGATGAGTGTAAGTCAAACTGGTTTAACTTTATTCAAAGTTTGTTACTGGCTGAAATTTATACAATGCATGTATGTCAGCAAATTAAAGTTTCTGAAAATTTAATCAGTAAATATTAAATTTTCAGAAATACCATGCTAAGAATGGGTATCAGAGCCATTCAGTATTTGTTAAACTAAAGAATTCTTTGGTCAACAATTTCTCCTTAAAAATTGTGCTCTAAAAGCATGTTTTGCACACGCTTTTGTGTTTTCTGGTATCTTCTGAATTGATCTGGGCATACCTCCCACTGATGTGGATGCTTTACCTTTCTTAGCCCAGTGGCATCCTGATGCCAGTTTAGACAAGTGGAAAGGCAGCAATTTGCAGTCCATGTTGTCTGCTATTGTTAGAGATGAGGCCCTGCAGTAAAATTTACGCTAACTGGTGCTGCTGAAGCTGACAGCACCTGGATAATGAGAAATTAGTGATACCTTGTGGGAGTGTGGAGAAAATATTCTCACAAGTCCCACTACGAGGCAGTAAAAATAGAAGTGATGTGAAAGAAAGCAAGGAACCAGGAGAGGATGGCTGGGGAGAAAAATTAGGCAGGTAGTGTCATTTACTACAAAAATACTGGAAATCAGCTCTCTAAAATGAGAAAGAGAAGGCTTCTTGCTTTAGAAATATGTGGAAAGAAAAAACTTTCTTGTAAGCCTGATGGGCATAAAGATTACTGTATACGCCAGTTCTCATTAATTACTTTGGTAGTGTTTTAGAATTAATCTCTTAATTTTACTGTTCCACTTCTTTAGTATTTTTAAAACCAAGAATGGTAGTCAAAAGATGCATTTTTTATCTTAGAAGTGGAGGGAGAAAAAACCTTTCTGTTTTCAATAAACCCCTGTGAAGTAGGTAGCAGAGTGAACAACTGTTCCATAAATCAAGTGTAAGAAATAGCTGTTAATGGTGAACACCTGTATGTCCACTCAAGAATGAGATTTTTTAGAAACAAAATGATATGCATAATTGTAGGAAGGCTTTTGAATGTTTGACATCTTTTTCGTAATTGAATTAGAGTTCAGAAACCAACAGCATGTTAAAGAGTATGTTTTATATCTGTCACATTTAAACTCCAGAAAAATAAACTGCACAAAATGAAGATTATTCCTGACAAGCTCGTCACAGAGAGTGATATTTGCCACAGTTTGCAGCTTTAAAAATAAAATTAGTAGAAAGACACTAAACCTTTCTCCTATTTAGATATTACAGTAGTACTAGGATTACATTTGCTTATAGAAGATTGGGTAGTCTCCACAGACCTCTCCATTAGGGTGTGTTCTACAGTGTGGGAAAGATTGGCGATGTGTGCAGTAAAGAATATGTGTGGAATTTTCTGATATGAAACAAAAGTGTGAGGTGATATTTTAGTTTCTTTTTTCATTTTTTAACATTTTGTATAGTGTTTTGGAGAACCTCATTTTTGGCATCATATTTATTGTCTTAAATTACAGATAAGTTTTAAGAGAAGTATAATTTTTGTATACATTCTATACAAATTCTATTATGTTATGTGAATTTGGCTTCTTATTAAGGGAGTTGCATAGTCATAACAACAAATCAGGTAAAAAACAAAATTAGTTTGAAATTGAACATTATTTCCTTTCAAACTCTGGAGTGCGCTAGTCACAAATGTGGTCCTTTGTTTGCCTTTTAGCATATTAGATACGTATTCTAATAAAAATTAGAATTGTTGGTGTGCTTACAACAAGTCTTTGTTTGTTTTATTTAATAGTGTGCTAAGAAAAATTTCTTGGGTTTGTTTGGCTGCGGTGCTATTCACTCATGCCTTAAAAACACTGCACAGAAACTGGGATTGGGAGTCGGAGTACACTTTGTTTATGTCCGCTTTAAAGGTACTGTATTCTGTTTGGAAAGGATAATGGGAAGTTCCTGTTGCTGTTCTTAAGAAGCTACAGTGGAACATGATAAAAATGGACAAAAATGATGCTTGTTTTGGCACATTAATTTCTATATTGACAGTATTGGCATCTAATTAGTTGCTTTTGGGAATGCTTTAAAAGCAGTGTGATGCACACATAGAAATCCATGTGCACGAAATAGATGATAGTTCTTCTTGTGTCAAAGCAGTTGAATTTATTCTCTTGCCTGGATGAAAGCAGGATACGTTTCAGTACAAAAATCTACAAAAAGTTTGATGCATAGAATAATTTCTTCTAAGTTCATATGGCATGATAAGACAGTTGCAAAATATCCCATAACAGTTACAATGAATTTTAAGATTTTTGGTATTTCCAGGGGCAAATAACTAAAACAAATTGATGTTGCACAACAAGGTCAATGTAATCATTCTGTATTTAGTGTTTTGTTATTCTTTACAGATAGAAGCTTGATGAAATCTGTCATTTGCTGTACATTTTTATGTCTTAAGGTATTGTTAAGAGAAACTCAATTGTTAAGTAATTTCAGCTTAATACCTTATGCTTGGTATCTTTTTCTGGTTTTAGGTAAATAAGAACAATGCAAAACTATGGAACAATGTGGGGCATGCATTAGAAAATGAAAAAAATTTTGAAAGAGCCCTGCAGTTTTTCATACAGGCCACACAAGTGCAACCAGGTAAAGCTTTGACTAGTTGCCATCTCTGCACTCCTGGTATTTCAGTATGCTTAGCTTACTTAACAGCTTCTCAATGGACTGTTTTGCTTCAACTGAACATCAAACAGTGTCATACAGTAAGTTAATTGATCCAGGGTTTTTGGAAATAAACTAAAAAAGTTCTCCAGCAAAGGTTTCTGTCTATAAAAAGCTGCAAATACTTTCAAAACTATTCCTTGTACGACATTCTTTATGAATTAACTTAAATTCTGATTTATAATGGAGTATAAATATTACTTCATTTTTTTATTTAAAACTAAGGAAGTGTGTAAGAAAATCAAAAAATCTTGATAATATCAAAATGCACATTTAATCCATTTTACATATTGTTGCAAAAGAAGTTCTAGGTAGTACTGGACAACCTTTCCTTTTAGAAGATTAATAAGTAACCTTCAATTTATGTGCCTCTATTACAGCAAGAAATTAAAGATAGATACATGGAAGTATGATAGGACCTCAAACTTTTTACAGTTTCCCACATAATTTTATAATCACTCTTTAGTTCATGGTTAAATTATTAGCTTCATAATTAAGATGAAAAATGATAGAATTACTTTGTTCTTTTGGTGATGGGGATGTTCTATCAGAGTACCTGTACTTCATGCTACTCTGAACGCAGAGGTGTTTAATTTCATGATACTCAGTGCATGGAAATAATTTAAATTTCATTATGTTCTTTATTAAGATGATATTGGTGCCCACATGAATGTAGGAAGAACTTACAAGAACCTAAACAAAACTAAAGAAGCTGAAGAATCATATATGATTGCTAAATCATTGATGCCACAGGTAATTAGTAACTTTATTTTATGTACCGCAGGACAGAACCTATATTCATGATACATTTTTTGTATTTTTCCTGTAGCTCTGTGTGGCTGTATACTTTAGAGTTTGTCAGTGTTCTTTTAAAACCTATCTAGGAAATAAATAGGCTGTATACAATCATGGCTATTAAAAAATGCTAACTTGGAACTCTGCTACAACTGTTTCAATTTACTTTTTATACTGCTGTGTTATGTTTTGGGATTTTTTTCTGAAATTGAGGGTATAAAAGAAAGCAGCAGCCACAACCTACAGTTTCTAGTCACGATTGGTTTAATTTCACTTACAGCTAATACATTGATGGTTAATACACTGAGTTTCTGAGCCCTTCAGAGAAGGCTTAAATACAGCATTGGAGGTTGGAGAAGATAGCCACAGCAGCAACAAAAAAATCTTTGCCTGAATATGCTTTTATAAACATGTGTTTTGTTACCTTTCCCATTCATTAAGTTATATTTATACCTAGGAAATTTACTTGTTCAAGCTCTTTAGAGAAAAAGAGAATAGTATTTTGGAGAATGTATGAAGGTAATAAAAGCTGTGGTTAAAATGAGACTGGCAACAAAAATAAATGGGCAGCCCTTTGAGTAGAAGCATGGCTTTAAAAGTTTCTGTTGTGAAACAGTATGAAGATTCTAAATGGATAAAGTATAAACAGTACAGCAGTTGCAATGTCAAAGCATTTTCATCTTTCCTGACTACTTTTCATTTGCTATATCGGTTCGCAAATCATTGGCTTACCTTAGGCTGAAGGGTAATAAAAAGGAATGAAGATGTCTGACAGAGTGTCAGTTTAGGCTTTAGGAAATATTTTTTTGTCTGAATGGGGAAAGTTTTTCAAGGTCTGGTTGGTTTCCAGTGGCTATCTAGATGAGCCCAGTTAAGTAGTAGCAGAGCTTAATTAAGTGGTATCTTAAATATTGTACAAGTTATCTGTGTTTTCATAGAAATAAAGAATAAAAATTATTCTCTTTATTTTTGGATATGATTTTTCTGGAAAATAATTACTGCTCTTTGTCATTATCAAGAGCCTGCACACTAATGTCCAGTAGTACCTTAAACAAACGTGGCCAGAGTGAAAAGGAGTTCTGTACTGGTCATCTTTCATATTTTTGCTCATCTGTGTTTGGTACATGTATTCTCTTTGACAGATTATTCCAGGGAAAAAGTACGCGGCAAGAGTTGCTCCTAACCATCTAAATGTTTATATCAATCTCGCAAACTTAATTCGAGCAAACGAGTCTCGCCTTGAAGAAGCAGATCAGTTATATCGACAAGCAATTAGTATGAGGCCGGATTTCAAGCAGGCTTACATCAGCAGGTATATTTTCTAATTTTAGAGATACATATTCTTGAATAAACTTTTTTGTATTTGCAGTACTATGAACAGTATTTAGTTCATACAGTTCAATTAGCTGCTGAAACTGTTTCATTTCCAAGTGAGAAGATGAAGATTTGGAACAATAATCAATTATTCATTACAAGTCCTGTTCTTTTAAATGCCTGCTTCAAATGGCGTATTTCCATGTAGGTTCTGTATTCAAACATTATATAGAAAGATACTTCCATTAGATTTCTTTATGAATCTCTAACTCAAGTTTCTAATCTACTAGTTTAATTTTGAACTGAAAAGCTTTTGGTTAGTGTGAGTCATGGAGCTTTCTTTAAACTTTTTTGTTAAAGATGGTCCAGAAAATGCAAGTCTTAACAATTTAGTTGACATTAATTGCATTTTAGTTGAGTAATGTGGATGTGGGTATTGAGGCTTCTGTCCACTATTTTGTTTGTTGTAATTCCCACTGGGACTTAGGGAGGTTCAAAGATGCCTGAACTATAGCTGTTGCAGTATAATTACAGAGCCAAGTCCGGAACCCTTGATCACTTCTTTTTTTTGTTCTTGTCCTCCTTATGCATTTGTTGTATACAGATTTTTGAGAGCTGAAAGCTTTAGGAATGGTATGTAAAAGAGGGTCTTGTATTGTTTTGTGCTTAAAACTAACAAAATAAAAAACCCCACTGTTATCTGACATCTACTGTCCGTAGGAAGGCAAACTTTCAAAAAACCTGTCAATTATTTTCATATGGGTAACAATAAAAGTTGAAGGTTAAATCTGGTTCTTCAACAGGGGAGAATTACTTCTAAAAATGAACAAACCTCTGAAAGCTAAGGAAGCTTACCTTAGAGCTCTAGAACTAGACAGAACCAATGCAGACCTGTGGTACAACTTGGCAATTGTTTACATTGAACTGAAAGATCCAACAGAAGCCCTGAAGAATTTCAACCGAGCACTAGAACTCAACCCAACACATAAACTGGCATTATTCAACTCAGCTCTGCTAATGCAGGAATCTGGTATGTTAATTGTCCCTTTTATACATATTGTATATTTGCATTTATAGGATCCATACTATTTAAATTTTTTTTTTATTAACTCTTGTTTTTGGAAAGGAGAAGTACATAGCATCATCAAAAAAGAAAGTGTTTATTTATTATAGCTTTGTAATTTGTAGTGTGTGGAATTTGTGCAAAGTGTACGTACACCTTAGCTGATCAGCATCTTTAATGCAAGTGCTATTTTACAATATAATATCTTACATATATAAAGAATAGTGTTACACAGGCATCTTCAAAATCATTCCTATATAATCTTTGAAGATAATATTTAGTAAAATATGTGTAATTTTGGTTTGCATTTATAGTGATTGATTTAATTATTGACTCAAAAATCCAGTTTACGTCTCTGGTCTTAAATCAAGCTCTAGAAATATGAATGTTTTCATAGGTTCCTCTGTCATACTGGTAATTAGGATTAATTCAGTTGGATTTTCATGAGTTTGTTTTTTCTTATGTATAGTTCTGTGGGTAAGGGTCAGCCCTTAGTGAATTAAGGCTGTTGAAAAGAGTATTTGGCAAGTGAACTGCTAAGATTTGTTTCTCTTTTGTTGAGATGGTAAACTGCCCCTACGAAAGATAAAACAGTTGATTGAAGCTGAAGACACTTGGTAATTTTCCATCTCTTCTCACATCGTAGATTAGGTAGTTCAAGACATTCTGTGTTCCTTGTCTGTAGAAGTACAAGCAGCTTCAAACAAGCAGAAACATTAACTATTTAGTATTCAATTATTCATACTGGACGGTGCAACACTGTTTCAGGGGGTGAAAGAGGGCAGATGAAAGCAGCTCCCCTATCCTTCAGTAAGTCTGTGTCCAGAATTTGTTACTAAAGTATGTTCACTGTATTATTCAGTAAAATAGCACAGACCACAAGCTCCTCTAGCTAATACTGGTTTTGTCAGATAAAATTGTTTTACTAAATCTTTTTTAAACTTTGATGCAAATTAAAATATGGGGATTACAGGTTTTATTGTTTTGGTGTTAGAAGATATCTTAGTCTGGCTACGGTAGAAGTCACCCTATGTGATCTCTGTTGAAACTTTTTCAGTCTGTCTGAATGATATCTAAAATGAGATCTTCCACTCGAAGTTTGTCTCTGTAAGAGCTGGTTTGTCAGAACTGACGTCTTCTCTGCATTCCACTTGCTCAACTGTGCATGAAAATAACTTCTTTCAAGCTTGTAGAGACACCTTTTCTATCTGTTATACCAAACCTAAATATCATTCAACAGCAAATAGAGTAATGATGCTGACTCTGGCTACAAGTCAACTGTATGTAGTTTCATTCTATAAAGAAAGTAGATATCACTTACTTTTGTTGTTACACAGCTATGATAAAAAGTAGCATTTTAAACCCTTTCCCTTTTACAGTTGCATTTTAATTTGTATAAAGATCAGCATTTTACAGTCTAAAAGTCCTTCAGAATAAATGCTTTAGGAAATAACTTGAGAATTAAATGCATTTTCTGTCATTTAGGTGATGCCCGACTTAGACCTGAAGCTAAACAAAGACTGCTACATTATGTGAAAGAAGAACCACAGGATTCAAATGGATACTTCAATTTGGGTATGCTAGCAATGGATGACAAAAAAGACATGGAAGCAGAGGCATGGATGAAGAAAGCCATAAGGTTACAGCCAAACTTCCGAAGTGCTTTGTTCAATTTGGCCCTGCTTTATTCTCAGACAGGAAAAGAATTGATGGCTTTGCCCGTCTTGGAAGACCTACTGAGATACTACCCTGATCATACCAAAGGTCTGATTTTGAAAGGAGATATCCTTATGAACCAAAAGAAGGATATTGTTGGAGCAAAAATGTGTTTTGAAAAAATTTTGGAACTGGATCCCAACAATGTACAAGGAAAACATAATCTTTGTGTGGTTTATTTTGAAGAAAGAGATTTAATAAAGGCAGAAAAATGTCTGGTTGAAACACTAGCACTGGCACCTCATGAAGAGTATATTCAGCGTCATCTAAACATAGTTAGAAGTAAAATTGCATCACTCGGTGCTATGGAACAGTCATCACTTCCATCAGATGGGACTGCAGCTACAGAAGCAAAAAAAAATTCATTTCAGAATTTGAAAGATGCAAAAAGTGAGGAGACAACCACCCAATCAACAGCTGATAACAAGAAAGAGCACTCAAAAAATAAGAAACCAACAGAGAAGAGCAGTGTGGACAAACAGACTCCCAAAAAATCTGCAAAAGAAATCAAAGACATTGAGAAAAAGAGAGTTGCTGCATTGAAAAGACTAGAAGAAATTGAACGTATATTAAATGGTGAATAGTCTTTACCAGGTCACAAAAGAATAAGGAGAGAATACTATTTTTAATTATTGTTTAATTTGTGAGCCAACTGGAAAGTGTTCTCAGTGCTTTGAAAATAGAAATAATGTTGACTGCATATCACTTATCAAGCAGCAAAATGCATTACAATGCTGTATGTGAGAAAACCACAACTTTAAAATATGATGGAGGGATGGGTGGGAATTGAAGAATAAAGGGTTGAGAAAAATCTTCAATGCAGAATCCTTAATAGTGAGAAAATAGCACTCATAAAAATTGTTGGTAGTCAGGGATATTAAGTAATGCTACTTTCAAAGACTCAGTGGAAGAACTGAGTGGTGAATTACTGGGATAAGCCAGACACTGCTTCTTTCCCCCAACTAATCTGTTTGTATTGTCATTATCTACATTTCAGTTTACACATCAGCTGAAATTTTTCTAGACCCCTGCTATACAAGAAAAAGTTTTTCTTTGCATTATTTGTTTCCAGAACTTAACAAAGTCATCAAAATGCCACTGGATGTAGTATAGGAGGATGCAACAACACACTAACATTTTCAGTTGCATTCTAAATATGGAATGTTATATTAACTTTTAGATGTTCTTTACTTACAATGCTAATAGTTTGTACTCTTTTACCCGGTAAGAAATCTTACCGTGCTCTTAAGATCTTTAGACTCTGCTTTTTATTTTAAAGGAAATGTGTGGGGTTTCTTCAACTGTCAATCATCTGATTGTTTTTAAAAATTGTATTAAAAAGGGTGGTTTTGTCACTTCTTCCCCAGTTCATTGAATGCTGAGAAATGCACTTTGGTACAGTAACCAGTATGCTATGCAGTAGTCCTTGTTGACTTTGTATCAACGGCTGTGGATTGACTCCTTGGTGTAGTAAATTCTTCCTTGTTTATAGCAATCTGGTTTTACTATTTCTGTCATTGAAACAGTATTTCTATTCTCATTACTTTTTACAACACTAATATAAGCAATGTTTGCTCAAGGCAGTGCGATAATAATTAAGCCACTGAATTTAGTTGTGTTTAACACAAGGCAATGTAGGTAGTATCCTTTCAAATACTAAGTTCTGTTGTTTTGATACTTTGTCTTGGGTGTGTGGTTTTTATTAAATATTTATTTTGACTACTAAAATATTCCCATTTACACTTTTTCACTAGTGCATCATTTTAATTTCTTACAGGAAATGAAAATCTTTGCAATTTCAGTATTGCTTTTATCCTTGTGCAATGCATATATTTTTGTTTAAATATGCTACCAATTATCTAAACCTGCTGTTTTCCTTAATTCTGAGAAAGAAAAGAAGTGTAAGAGCTGGGTTCAGTCATAATTTTCACTGATCATTAAATCTCTTACTCTTCGTGTTTTGTCTTATTTCATGATGTGGAAGTATTCTTTAACAACTCTGCCGTTCAAACTTAATCCTTTCCGTACCTGCTCAACTTTCTGCCTCAGGCAGTAATGCAACTGTAAGATGTAATAATTATCTCTGTGGGAGAGTTCTTAAGTGGGTAATGGGCTTCCTTGCACAGACCTTTTCTTTATTATGTATCATTCTTAATGTTAGCACAACAATTGCTTGCATGGTAATAACTGGGGGGGAAAAAGTGTGTTTTAAAAAACACGATTTACAAGCAGCTGACAGGAACAAGTATGTGGTGTGCAGCTGTTCTTCGTACAAAAAATATTTAAGTGCTACTTGTAGAGAAGTGCTCACAGCAGTCTGTTGACCACACCTTGAAAATCACTTGTCTGTGAATAACTCAGATACTTGTACCTAAAATAGCTGGTATGTTGACTTTTATAGAAACTTCGACTTGCATATTAAGTCTTCCTCCAAACCTTTGTTTTACAAAAGGATTAGCCATTGTTCTGGGCAAGATGAAGGAACATTCATTTGAAAGTGGCAGGAACTAAGTAGTATGAAAAAGTACTTTCTGATAGAAAAGGTCAGGATTCTCCTCTCTTCCATATGAAGAGCTCTTTTACTGCCATTGCCACACCATTTTTATTTGGTCAGTAAATTGAAGAAGGGAGTAAAGGCACAGTCTCGGTCTCTGCATCTGAGCCTCTGTCATGTCTCATCTTGACCCTCCTAGCAGCTCTTAAGGGACTAGCAAGAACTGTTAGATTTATTGATGCTAAGAAGTGCCATCAGGTTTAACTGAAATCATCAGACAAATGTAAACTGAAGGTTGCTGGATGTCGTTCAGTCTGTTCTCAAGTTCTATTCCCCTTTTGTCTCTCTTAAAGAAAATTTAGTAAAAAACAAGTATTTTGACTAACAAGTTGTATTTATTCTGTTAGGATGTGTCAGCAATTTTAAAATTAAGCTTTTACAAGAAAAATGGCTCAGTAAATTGAAGTGACATAACTTTTGAAAAATTATCAAAATAGCATTTGCGTGTAAGAAAACTATCAAAAAGAGACTAATTTTGGTTTTGTCTGCTTGCAGGTAGAACAGAATAATTGACAGGTATTTTTCCCCTTCCAGTTCAACCTATCTTTTCTCCTCTTCCTGCCATCATCATGTGCAAAACACATTAATATCCCCCTTTCAGAATTTCCTAATTTCACTAACATGCAAGAACTAGGAATTTCTAAGAGTGGGACAGGCATACTAAAATAATTTTTAGCCCTCTAATCATACAATGCAATTGCTGTGGTTGCTGAAAAAATGGAACAGATGTGTTATATCATCTTTGCATCCATACACAAAATTTTTCCAACTTACACATACAGCTGCAGAGTAAGCATTTTAAGTATTACACATATTTGTGCATGTGATTTCAGTACAGACTCATGCATTTGTCAGATTATTCTTTGGATCTTTTGCAGGTGAGTATATGCATAGAGACACTCATATGGATTTACTGGATATGCATGCATATAGTTGGGACACCTGGATGCCTAGAGGTAGTGCATTTGCAGAGGGACAATATGTGCAATTGTAGACTAACCTTTGAATATACAATCTTTTTGTCTGTTTTGCACGTGAAACCTCCTAGGATTTAATTGCAAGTGTTCTTTATTTTCAAAATATTGTCTGTTTTACAACCAGTCAAAAACATGATCAGTCATACCTGATTTCTTTTTTGTGTCTGTTGTTTCTTATCAGCTGGCAGGGAAGTAGTCTAGTATTGTGAAGATTAGGAAAATTTTCCTACAAACAGGCACGTATGTACAAAATGTTGGAAACTGGAGTGAAAAGGATTAAGTGGGACAAGAATCCCTTTCAGGGTGCAGTGCAGTTTGTACCTTGATTAGGCAACACTGAAAGTCAAGCTAGAGTGAACATACAGGAAGATTGCTGTAAAGGGAGGGCCTGGGGATAGGCAGCCTCATGTTTAATGGCACTTCCGAGCAAAGCGCTGTCCTATGAGAAACGTCAATATTCTGGGAGAGGAGTAAGCACTCCAAAAGCAACAACTCCTGAAACATTTTGGCACTGTGCCTGTAGGTTGTCAAGCCCAACATCTCAGCAGCTTTCCCTTTCCCACAGCTATTGGCAATCCAAGCCCAGGGGTTATTGAGGGCAGCTCTTCAGGCAGCTGCTGTTTTGTTGTCAGAGGAGGCTTTTGCACAACCTAGCTGTGTCTTGTAGCTCACATACCTTTTTCAGGGTCATGGACCTTTGGGCTGAAAATGCAGGCATCTGTCCCTTCCTGAAGTTTCTAATAGAAAGACTCGATGAAGATCAAAACAATTCCGGGAAGTTTTTTCAGCCCATCCCAGTCTCTTGCAAACTTTGCATTGCACAAAAGCTCCAGAAAGGGTCCCAGTTTGGGTGAGTGTACATGTCTGGGCTTTTCCTTGCAAGTTCTATAATTCACTTCTGCCTGGCACAGTGGAACTGCAGCAGAAGCTGCTGCAGGAAAGTCCTGCCATGTAACCAAAACTATGGTTCGACTTTGAGCCTAGGAATCCTGCTTTGCTTAGACAGAAACCTTGAGAATGGAAAGGCTGTAAGACACCTTCCACCCATCCTTTGCCTCACTTTCTCTCCATACAACAATATAACATTCTGTGCAGTGTTTCAGCTACAGCCAGAAGAACCTGACCCCCAAACCTCCAACATAGCTTATGAGAACATAAGACATTCCTTCTTGAAATCAAAATAATATAGCTTAGTGTGTTACATACATTACAGTGCTACCTTTTGTTTTAAATAATCTTAGATAGAATAACATTATTTTTATAGCACTGAGTGAGTGGTAGTGTAGTAAATATTCTTAGAAAATCTTCAAAACTGCTTTCTACAGTCTAGTGCCTGTCTACAAAGGTTCTGCATGTGGGATATATGTCCCTTGCAAACAGCCAGAAGAAATCACATACACATATCAACTAACAAAAAGCAGCAATGACAAAACCAAACCAAAACAAGAAAAGAAAAAAAAAACCAAACAAACAAATCAGAGAACTTTATGCATAATTATCCTGGTTTGGGAACAACATAATAAACTATATAATTTTCCTGAGCTAGGAAATCATCCCAGAAAAACACATTTAACCTTCTCTGGCACAGTCATAATTTAAAAGATTGCTGGAAAGAGAATTGGACTTTATGGATACCATCTATTGTGAACTAAGGAATTCTGTTTAGAATAAAATATTAATATGCTATTACTCCAGCATAATGCAAACAACTGCAAACTGTTAGCTGCTACATCTTTACCAGTATAAGAAAGACACTACCAAAAAGAAGGGAGTAAAAAATCCTTGTTCAGCTTGTGTCTTCACCACTGCTTACAGAACTGTAAATGTCTTTTGCTAAATATCCATACAGAGACACTAACTTTATGGCAAATTTAGGGGTTATTTGCTTGCATGGGTGAGCTCAGTCTTTTTGTGGTTATGGACAGAAACAAAGAAAATAAAAGCTTGGCTTGGTGGGGCGTTGCATGCAAGACTACACCTTGGCATTGTGGAAAAATGTATATATACTTGCCAAAATTTTAGTAACTGATAGATCACTGTAGCAGGCAAGTTAGTGTATTTGATACAGTTTTGGAGGGTGATACAACATACAAGATTTATATGAGGCTATGAATTCTGTGTCTCTTCTACATTGTAACTGTAGCAAATATGAAGCTTTGAAGGACTCCACATAGAGTAGAAGGGAGCATTGGAATAAAGCACGTTGTTCAGATATCCTACGCCTGTTTAGCATATATGTTTGTTCCTTACATGTAATTACCAGGGTATTGTCTTTTTAAAAAGGCATGGCAAGGTATTTTTAATTATATGAGTATTCATCTACACACAATGAGAGTAGGTGGAGGAGGAAAATACAACAATTACAGGATGTCTTACCAAAAGCAGAAGTCATAAATCTTGATTTTTAAAATACCATCTAGAACATGCCCTCACCTTGATTTCATTTGCAGTTGTTAACCCAGCCCTACACTTTAGTTGTACGTGAGCATCATTTGAGCACGATCTGTAGCGCCGACTCCCTAGTACTGAGAGCTGGAAGGAGATCGTGACAACGGGAGCTGACAGAATGGGGGATTAGTTGTTATCACTCCTCAGCCTCAAGCTGAATAATCAAGGTTTGCGTGTTTGTTTGGGTGCACTGCTCGTTTCATCTGCAAGAATATCAAACATTATGGATGATTATCTCAGTTTGCAAGATACAGTAATTTCTCTGTTGATAAAAGAAGCTTAAAGGGAGCTTCTGAACACCCTTTCTACCCCTTGAACAGATTTTAAATAGGTCTGGAATGCTGGGTTTTCTTCAACTCCATGCATATGCATTTATTAATTTTCCAGTATAAATAGCTGCAAACAAACAAATAGAATGGAAAGGTATGTGAAAGCTTAAATCTCATGAATTTCAAATACTGGGCAAAAACATGAAGCTGAATTCTGTACTATTTTAGATGGTTTTCATGAAGTTACAGTATGATCTGTAACACTAACTATTATTTTATAAGTAACACTGTATTTCTGCCCTTACTTGGATGAATATAGTCAAAGTTTTAGTACAAATATTTAGGTTTAAATTTACCTTTCCAAGGATAATCCTTCAGATTAGGACCTAATTCGCATGTTCAGGAAAAGCAAAAATAAGAAACATAATTAAGTTTTGGGACTTTCTTCCGTCTGATCAATATACATGAAAAATTATACATTTGACCAAAAAATAGATATATTGCATAAGGATAAAGGCACCACTGAAATTACAAAGATGCATAAAGATTTTTCAAAGATTTTCCAATTATCTGCAGTGGTTTATTTGTACTAAAATGTATCCTTCTTTCCACTGACTTCCTTTATACTTTGATTATTTTACTGACTATAAGACCTTTTCCCCTAAATAACAGCTTTTCAAAAAATTCTGAGTATAAAATTGACTGATGATCCTTCAATTTACAAACACAAAACATACTGTGACTGTAGAAAAAGAGAAAACCACATAAAACAGAAAGCAACTGAAATGCAAGAAAGCAAGTAGGGGGGTTTATTTTAAAAATTAATAACAAAATAACAAACACTGTTATCTTAGGCTGTTTTGTGTCCTAAGAGCCTTCTGGGTTATGAGGAAATAAAGCAAACTTTTAACTCATCAATTACTGACAATCTCAACTTCAGAGTCTAAAAGCCATGTCATATGGCTATTTTTACTACTATGCTGTTCCTTCTTCAGCTCTAGATGAATTTACATACAGGAATTGGGGGTGAGATTGAATTTCAGTAGCACAGTCTCTGTATTGATTTTGATATCTTTAGGTTCTCTTTCCTTTGTTCTCTTTTTTTTTTTTTTTTGTTTCTGTGGCAGTGATACTTTCTCACACTGCCAGTGTTTCAGGACAGAGGGCTGAAAAGAGGAGCTAACTGAAGGATTAAAGTCTTTATTTGTAACTAATAAGCATCTTCAGAGTTCCGCTCCTTGCTTTTGATTAAATATATATGGATAACGTATATATGTATATAAATTGCATAAGTAAGTCTTTGCTAAAAAAGTGGAACACAGTTATCTCAACATTCACTATGAAAAGTGCTCATTTTGCTTTATTATTCAAAACTATCATTATTGTTATTTGGAACAGCAATGCAGAAAAATAACTACAGGGACTGATGACCAAGTAACTGCTTCAGGTTATTACTCATTGTGAGGCAGCTGCATAAATCACACAAATGATCAGCTAAGAGTAGAGACTTACATAAATAAATCAGTATAGTTGTGTAATACATAGAGCATAACACCGTGTGACTGATTTTTGCTCTTGTGTATTGTGATTGGATTTCTTTTGCTCGTGATCTGGTGTTGAGAAGGTGGGAGTTTCTGCTTCCAGGGGCAGCAGCTGTTCAAACCGTTGTTATCTGCTGTTCATTATCACTTCAGAGGTGAAGGCTGCGATCTTTGTCTTGACCTCTTGGTAAGTATCTCGTTAAAACGTGAAGCAGAGGGTTCATTCAACAGGCTAAACTAGAACACGATTTCCGGGAGATCATGATTGTATCAATCTACAGATGAGGACAAAATTAGCTAGAATTGTTCTATATTTCTGTCCTGCATTCAGCTATTTACAGAATATTTTCCGCATAGTCCTGGTAGCAACTTCGGTGTACCTTAGGCCAGTAACTATAAATCTTAAGCAACAATCCAACCCATGTTCTCTGTGCGACAGGATAAATTGCAATGCTCTAAATAACACCAGTGGAAGATGTGGCCTCTGACCTGAGAAGCTTATCATCATGGAAGAATGTGATGATCTAAACTAGGAAATAAATAAAAATGCCATTTTCATTATATATTTGGGACTAGCAAAATAGTATCTAGGGTCTTACAAAGCTGCTTAATTCTACTGAAATATGACATGATATTGTTTGGTAACCTTCCTCCAAGCCTGTGATTTTCTTCTTAAGAATTTACTGCTTTTCTGCAACTGCATAATTAAAGAAAAAATACTAATTTGCTTTTAAATGTTACTGTCAAATCCCATATCAAAATTTTTTAGTTTTAATTCAAGGTGAATTCAATAGAGAAACTGCTGTGAAGACCATGTTTGGAATATTGTAGGTACAGCATTTCTGGAAAGACTTAAGAGGAATACTAAAAAATAAATTAAGATTTTTTGAGCACAAAGATACCACCAGTGAGTCAAGACATTTTTACTCCACAGTTTACTGGATGCTTGAGTATACACTAGATCAGTATCACTTCCAACTTGCTTTACACTTTTTCTAAGCATTCACTTTCAGATACTGAAAGTGGGTTGCAAAGACTGTGGTTTCATTTGGTGTGGCTGCTCTGAGAAGGGATTCTGCAGTGTACCCTGGGGGGCCAGGAGCTGTAGCATATGATGTGTGAAGAGAGGCTGAAGCAGCTGCTTAATTTTTGCCTGAAGAGATGGGACTAGAGGGGCTTCTTACTGCCATCTTCAACTCTGGGAAGGTATTTGCACAGACACAAATAATGCAAAAGGTAATGAACACAAGCTGCAGCAAGGGAAGTTCTAAATAAATGCAAGAAAATAATTGTTCTCACCATTCCCATTTGCAGATGATCCTGCTGTTCAGAGGTTTGTCACCCGCTTGGCATATTGCCTGCTTCAGGCTCCTCAGAAGTCACGCCCTGGTGAGGACAGGACTGTACTGGCCAACCACTTCAGCAGAGCCAGAGTGAGACATTTTGCATGACAGATACCACTGGGGCTAACTCCAGGCAGATGTGTTAGAATTCAAAATATACAGAAAAGGATAACAGAAACTAAATTAATGCAGAGGGATCACAAAGTCATGCATTACTTATGCAAGGATTTTCCAGGGAAGAATAATATAACTTACAATAAAGGTGAACAGGAAGTGACATTTCTTTATTTCCCTTAACACCAGGCTGAATGACTTACATGGATGAAAATTTTGTTGGTAAAAATAATATCTTCAAAGAACACATAATTAAGTTTTGTTGTTCATTGCAAGATGTTAGGGTTGCTGATTTATTAAAGATCACAAGAAGCAAATAGTTACATTCATGAAAGTGAAGATCTGTGAAATGCCATGCAACTTTTGATTTAGGAAGGTACTTGTGTGCAAACTCCCAAAACCTCATAGGACATACCAAGAGAAGAATCCACCATGCACAGTTCCAAAACTTGTTCCTAAACTCTTCCCTAACCATTTGGCAGTAGAAACAGTCAGGGACTCCATAGCAAGCTAAATGGACTTTTGGTCTGATCCATGCTATAAAAAATATTATCCTTAACTTCAAAATTATTAGAGAAAAAAAGTAGAAAGGTTTTGCTTGGAGTAACATAGAATAAACAATTATCTATTGTAACCCAGCTTTGGCTGTATAAATATAAATGAAGATCTTGTCTGTAATATTTTTGGACAGAGAAATGTTTGAGGGACTTCAGCTTTGCAGATACAGCCTGGGGGAAAATGCTAAGGGTATGGTAAGACCTGGATATTTTTATGCATACTGACCAGCCAATGTTTAGTTAGATAGGTTGAGAACCTGCAGAAGGTAGCACTATTTAAAATGACTTTTGATAAAGAGTGGTGTATTTACAAGGTTATGGCTGCAAACAAACCCAGCAGACCAAAACCAGACTTTCATGAAAAAAACACATACCAAAAAAAAAAAATTATTTATTTAAAATTAAATGGAATTAAATGGCTGTAATCCATGTCTGGTTCTGCAAAGGGCAACTTTCATGCACAAATATACTAAAACAGTTCAATGGACCACAGAAAAAGATGAAAGTAAAATACCACAAAGTTCTCACTCTATGTAAATTGAGATGCTATTTTCTAGTTGATTTGTCAGACGAATAAAACACTTGATACAATCTTTCTGAAATTCAGCACAGGAGAAGCTAATAGTTAAACTACAAATGACAAGAATTAATGGAATTATTGGAGGATGGATAAATGCTTTCCAACAGGTTCTGCAGTATCTGGTAGCACAGTAGTTATTAGCAATGTACCTAAAATAACTTGGCACTGAACTTCTTTAATAATATCAGTCATGGCTGTGGTAGAAATACTGTAAAAATGCTGATTGTATTTGTTGACAATACAAATATGTAAGCATTGTCAATACAGGGTAGGGTATTGTATAAAAATCGCTTATTTCAACTGGATTAGTAGAAATCCGATTAAATTCAATAATGGATAATATAAAGTGATGCACTCTTCCCCTAAAGGGTGGGTCATCACAATCCTGCTACTGGTGGTATCCCACTTCTGTTGAAAGCAAGAATTTAGCAAAGAAATAAGGTGTAAATATACTTGGCTATCCTACATAACAGCAGAATTACAAATTAGTGAAATCATTTAGCCAGAAAATGATATGACTGTGTTGAAAAGGCAACTCCAGTGGAAATAAAGACACTGGTTATGCTTATCTGCAATACTCACTTAGTTTTGATTGCCTATGTCCAAGATCAATAAATTAAAACTGAAACAATTACACAAAAATCTGCTGGATGGATAAGTAAAGCAGGAGGGTTGTCTTCTGCAAAGAGACAGAGCTTGTTATCTGAGGCTAAACAAGTCAAAAGGGCATGTCTTTGTTGAGATATTCAGTAGGAGGGTTAAAACTGGAAGAAATATTGCCATTTAGGCTAAAAGCCAATGTTTGTACAAGAACAAAAAGGGAGAAAACAATTATAAATACACTCAAGCTGGAAATGAGGCAAAAGGCCCAGTCGACTGGAACAATATATTTTGGAACTATCTTTGAAGGAGAATGGTGAGGGGAGGAAAAAAGTTATTTTAAGATAAGGCTATGGACAGTTTTGAAAGTGAATGCATTAAATGCTACCTGTAATAATAAAGAACTAAATTTTGTGATCCAGGAAGTTTATTCTAATTTTGTGCTTCCTTAAAGCACTCTAAGCTAAGAAATCATAGGAATTTACAGCCCATCCTCTGTTTATTTTTCAGCATATGTTTAAACTGGAGGTTCTCTTGTGAAAGTAACAATGCCTATTGCAAACTGATGTATTTGACATGTGAAATCGTTCTGCATGGAACAATACAGAAATAGATCACATTAAAAGTCCTGCTTTCAGTGGTTATAATTTTACTGAAATCTTAATGTAGCAGTGAAAAGTTGTCTAAACTTGCATGTTGATTGTCTTCCTGAATTATTTTGCCATCTTACTCCTTTGTACTGAGAAGCTCCCACTATAGGTTAAATAAGTGACCTTTTAAAGAACCAACTCAATGATGTTAAGAAAAATCCTTTGACGTATAAGTCCCACATTGTGTGTGCCAAGTTACTGGTGCAGTTCATGGGGTAGTACATGAAGTTAGCTGAAAATTTGCAGTAGAATTCAGTTTTTCTGAAGATGCAAATAATTGCCTTTTTATATGCATTGGAGATGGTAGTGAGAGTCTTACAAAACATTGGAGTGAATCAGTCTTGTGAAGGTAGAGAAGATTATGGAGTTCTCTGCCTTCCTTTGTTTTGCTACAAACATTTCTATAATTAAAGGTATTTATTCTAAATAGTAATAATAATAATAAAAATAATTGTATGAAAAACTGGTTGTAAATTAAAAAAATAAATTGAAAATGTATTATTAGTTCTAGATTATATTCTTGGTTTTTAATATAATATATAATTCTGACTTTATATGTATATGAAAAGTAAATTGTAGGCACAGAATTGTTTCCCCAAAACATTTTAACTAGTTAAGGTAATAAAGAATTACAATGCAATAGTAGACCTTACTGTATTCTATTATTCAGGAAATATGGGAAAAAATGGTTGCTGAAGTAATTTGTTAAATTTCAAAACCAAAAAAAAACAGAGGAAGAAAAAGAGCAGTGAAAACAAGTCTAAGTTCAGAAGTCAGGAATGACAATCCCAAAGAACATAGAGAATGTATCCTTAAATATAAAATGTTGTGCCTAATTTAAGATAATCTTCCTGAGCAGCAGAGGTTTAATCCAAAACCTAGGAACATGTCCCAATATTCATCCCTCAGTGCCTTCTTGGTGTATAAAAACCTCTTTTCCAGAGTTTACTTACCTCTGGGCATAGGTAGACACTGTGTGTCTCTACCTGGTGTGCTGGAGTCAAACCCTTGTGTGTCTGTATTCTAGAAATAGGATACAGGTAATGTCATCCATCCCTATTCAACAAACTCTTAAAAGTAAATATAGCTTCATTTCAGATTTATATTAGAAAAAACCAGTTAACTAGACAGTTAATTTAACAATCCAAAGAGATTTTTTTTCTGTTTACTATGATGTTATAGCTTTTGCCACTTTTTTCCTCCCTCAAGGATCATATTCTTCTCTTACCTGCAATCTTTCCAGAAAGTCTTAGCTGCCTTCAAAATTTTTATTTCCTAGAAGATGTATGGTTTCACCTGTTTCTGAACAGTTCTGGACATTCAT
>QWTY01035879.1:0-14644 GCA_008033365.1 Pseudorectes ferrugineus | reverse complement strand
AGATTTAGATCATTTCAATATTACATTCTTAAGTGGGAAAAAAGGTGCATTTATTTCTCCATTAAAAAACAGTATTCATGCAATATATTGTGACATTCTTTAAGGTGGGAATAACTTTATTTTCTGTGTTCTAAAAGATTTAGATAACTAAACTACTTTGTTGAACTGTTAGAGATGTGTCTCTGCAGAGCTCTTCAAGTCAGGTTTCAGAGATGTTCTCTCCCTCCACTGACAGTAAAGGGAGACCAGACTTGCCAGGTCCACATGTCTGAACAAGTTAAGTCATTCGCACAACAACTCATCAACCAACAATTAACTCCCACTGCAGTCCATCCTTCTTTTTTTACTATTTTTAAAAGTTAAAGCATAAAATCATGTCACCCATTTCCAACCTTAAGTCTCCACATTACAGACTTTTCCTTAATCTGTCTTGTAAAAGGAAACTGCACTTCGGAGAGCTGAACATCACACTAAGAACAAACACAGAACTCAGACGTAAGTAAATGGCATTTGTGAAAAAGTACCATTTCCTTCCATCCTGTTCCACACCTTTTTAACCTTTCATTCACTTCAAACCATCGTGACCGAAGTGCAACATTCTCATTTATCCCATTTTGCCACCTTACCAAAAGTCACGCTGGTAGAAATTTTACCATTCCTGTGATCCTCACATAGCCCCCTACTGCTCCCAAAAGAAAAGCCAAACACAGGAGCAGGTCAGCACGTGGATACAGCTGAGGAAGCAGAGCTAGCAGTAACAGGCAACAGGCACACACTGACCTCTGTGAGACCTCACTCATCTTGACATTTAGTACCACTGCCTTCTTACAGCAGCAATTTGTCATTCACTTAAGCACTTTGTTCAACTGAGACATTGGGAGAAAGGCAACAGAATCAGTAAATCCAAGCACCAGCTGGATTTACACTTTAAGCCATAGCACAGAAGAGATTTGAAATCAGTAATTTCCCTGATAGGGGAGTACAGATAGTCACTCCTCTGTACACCATCAGAGCTGAATTATCTTGCTGATCAGAAAAAAAAGAAATGCTTTTAGGATCACTTTTTCATCTACTGAAATCTAAACTGATAAAAACGGTCAAATCAGATTATTAGAACTGTGTGTTTCAGGAAATACAACTGAATATAGATTCGGGAGACTTTTTTTTAATATTTATTTAGTAAAACTCACTATACAAACAAAAAGTTATCACAACAGTGTAATATGCAGGGTTATAGTTTCTCCTTCGAGATGCTTCTCTGCTTCAGTAAAAACACATATATACATTTACAACGATTTCCCTTTAAAGCACTGGGATTCATATATTAAAACATACCTGGTAAAATAAGCTTAAAATAATTTCACATTGCTTGGAAAAAGATTTGAGTAATTTACTCTTACCGGAGTGCCATTGTTGCACAGTATTCAAAAAAATGAACGACCACTAAAATATAGAGTAAAACATTTAAAAGTACATTTATTTCAAATGTGGGCAAAATATCAATATAAAAGAAAATAGAGTATAAGAAATAAAAATAAAGTACAAAACATTTTCATCTTCAACATCCATAATTTAATAGATAGCAAGCCCTTTTATTTTTACATCCAAATTACACTTTTGGCTGAAGTACCATAATTTATTTTAAAACGCTTAAAAATGGGCTCATCATGATACCTAAAGTGGGCTCTTTTAAAATGGTAGTATAATACAAAACATAGTAAATTATGTTTCAGCATAATAAAATTACACATCCTAAAAAAGATGCAGTTTATTTTTGCTTTCCTGTTTTAAACTGCTCATCATCCCTAGGAAAACAGCTGGAAAACAGCATCCACAGGAAGTTCTAGTTGCTTTGTACAATGGCTGAACAGCTAGATATAGTGCTCCAAGGATTCCGGAGCAGTAAGGCATTTTACTATCCATCAAGTAAATTTATATGTAAGCTTGTTAAGAAAGAACAACTGTAAGAAATGACAGCTTCTATAAAAAACATGCATAAAGACATAGAGGCCTTACTGGTCCCTCCACTGTATTTATCAAACAGGGTATAAAATCTTCAGTGAAAAGCTATTTTCCTCATCTGAAAGTAACTTGTGCCAAATATTTTCCTTAGTGACAAGTTTTTTTCCCATTGCCTAATAGGCTACTATTTACTAATTTATTCTAATATTTACTACTCCTTTGTGACCACCCTGCCTCCCTCCTCCCCTGAAGTACTTCCCATCAAAAAGTAATTCCATATTGAATTTAAGCTAGGTTTTTGGGTGTTAAACTACCCTTCTGTCAAGTAAACATTACATATCCTAAAGAACTACAATTAATTAGTTCCTAACTAAGAAAAACTTTTAGTAAACCATACTCTCCTAAGCAGTAGAATGTCTTTACACAAAAGGATATGATTCATAATCCAGTGTTTGAGTAAGTACTCCAGTCAGGACAAACTCAGCATTGTGGACATCTGGAAATATCAAAATTCATACAGTTCACAACCTACACAGAAATTCTGCCTCATTCTGCAGGTGTCAGGAGGGACCGTTCTGGACTTTTGTGGCCTTCATGCAAAGATGTGCAGGGTGTCACCCCACCACTACCAGGGCCCTACAATCAGCCCTTACACCTGACACTGCACAGACCACACTTGCCCATTCATACCCCTGTTAATGATTAGCACTTCTTGGGGCTCTACACTAAAGTAAAAATACCTATAGTGAAAACCCCCAACTCACTTGATGATGAGATGGTGCCCTAGTTTCAATTTGGATACAGTTAATTTCTTAGTAGCTGGTACAGGGCTGTGTTTTGCATTTAGGATGAGCATAATGTTGATAGCACAGTGATGTTTCAGTTGTTGCTAAGCAGTGCTCACCCTAAGTCAAAGACTCTCCAGCTTCCCGTGCTCTGCCATCAAACAAGTGCACAAGGAGCCAGGAAGGGGCATGGCCAGGGCAGACGACCCCAGCTGGCCAGAGGGATATTCCACACCACAGAACACCATGCCCAGTACATAAACTGGGAGGAACTGGCTGGGAGCCACTGATCACCGCTCAGGGATGGGCTGGGCACTGCCCAGTGGGTGGTGAGCAATGGTGCTGTGCATCATTTGTATCTCTTGGGTTTTACTCCTCTCTCTTTCATTACTATTATTACAATTTTTATTATTATGCATGTTGTTGTTATTGTCATTAGTATTAACAGTATATTATCTTATTTCAGTTATTAAAGTCTTCTATCTCAGCCCATGAGGTTTACTTTTGTTCTAATTCTCTTCCCCTCCAGTGTTGTGGTGGAAGGAGCCAGGGTGAGGTATTGAGTTGCCTTCTGGGCTTAAACCACAGAACACAGGAACTTTGCCTAAACAGGACTAAAACCCCAAGGTCCAGCCTACCCTTCCAAAAATTTATGATGACCTGACTATAAAATAACAATTAAAAATATCCAGCAAACAGCTGGTTCGGATTTCTCCAAGGTTTGCAGGATAGTCCATGTATTCCTCTAATATTTGAAGGCTTCAAAAGATCTCTGTATAATAATAATTGTAAAATAAGAAAAAAAAAATCAAAATAACAGCTATGCTGTTGAAATGACAACGAAAGCTTATACATACCTATGCCTCGTGCGAAATATTCTCGACATAAATGAAGGTCATTTTCACAGGAAATCAAGATTATCTCCGGCAAACTCTAAAGGAAAGAAACTAATGGTAAGCTCAGAAGAACATGGTAAGGTATTATCAATAAACTTTAGAAAGCAACACTCAACACACTTTATTCTGCTTATGCTCCATGAGTTTTCGAAAAGAAGGTTGTTTAGATAATACTTTTCCTCCTGCGCACTCCACAATAGCTTTCATGGTGGAAAGACTGGGACAAATTCCAGGCGTAATGTAAAAATATTTTCCCTAAAAAGAGAAAAGGAAGAACAAGAAAGTATTATTTTGTTAACTGATTTCTGCAACACATGAAGTTTTAATGTCACGTGACACTTCTTTTATACAACAGGGCAGGTTGTAAGCTGGGGTTGGGTTTATGGACATAGATTCATCAGTTGATGAGTTGTCCTTAATTACTGCTGATGCTTCCCCTGGAGGGGCAAACCCACAATTTTGACAAATTTGAACAGTTCAGGTGTGCCTATTTCCACAGCTGTAAAGTAACAGCTGCAGCTTGGTAGGACACATAAGAACAATGCTCCTTGCTTCTTTGAGCACAGGAACATCTCAAGTGTTACAAAAGAACTTTCACCTTTTAATTAACAGCCAATTTATTACTTCCTGACAAAAATTATTCTACTACTTGACTGAGATAGGTGATCATACCACAAAGTAGATTATCTCTGTTTATCAGCTAGGAATAAAAAACCAGAAAACACCTTGCTATTTAGTCTTCAAAACGGAGAGCAAAATGTAGCATTTAGACATAATAGAAGACATAGATTCTGATTCATTACAGGTTGAAAAAATACCTGTTTTAGGTGGTTTACCTCAATAAACAGTCTGTAATTCAGTTAGGCTGAAGAATCTTTAGCAACTCAGATCTCCAGATACCTCTCTGCATTGTAATGTAATTTTAACCAGAGGCACGAAAACATCTTGCACCATCCTAGCACACAGCCTGGTGGAAAGTGCAGTCTCCAAGGAGAATCATACTACAGCTCCCTGAGGCTGAAGGGCAAACTCACTCTGAGACTCCCATTTTTATGGGCAAGCGCTCTGACTACGAGGCTGGTGTAAAAAAGAAAATAGAAATGAAAGAAAAGAAAGTCCCTTCCGTAAGTGGCTTTTTATAAGTAACAGAACAATGTTCTAAATTTTGGCAGGGAATAAATATATTGAGCGTGTTTTGTTAACATCTACAGGACCCAGTCATTCAGAGGGTTTACATCCACCCCAATGATGCTTAGGCAGAAAATAAGCATAAAGTCAGAAAGAAAATTTACAACAAATGTTTCATATTATATACCAGTCTCCTCTATTGCTTTCAGCTATAAAACCTGTGGTCCCAATGCTGAAAAAATTAGGTTGAAAAACTCCAAGTGTTTAAATGCTGTGTTAAACTGCATACCTTGAACAGTGGAGCTACTTGTGCTCTCTTTAGAGACTCCTCTAAACTAAAGCAGAAAAGCACCTCAGCTTCAGCATCTCTGAGCACAAAGTTCTGCTCATCTGAAAAAGAAAGACTGATGATGTGGCACACAAAACACAAACATGCACAGGGCCCAGGATGGAATCTGAGCAGAACATCCTGGTGGCAGAGTGGCTCTGAATGGCAAACACCTACTATAATTTAACATGATTACAATACCCCCTTTCATTAGGCTTCTTACAGTGATGACCCCAAATTACTTGCAGAATTAAACTGTGTTTTACACTTGCATACCTAGCAACAATCACTGTTCTATCAAGTCCCTTTTTCTAACTTATTGGAGAAACTTGAAAATTTTTATTTTTTGATTCTCTGCAAACAAAGGAGCAGAATGATCAAGTAGAAGGATTAAGTTTAAATTAAAATTACTATGACCACTTATGAGAGCCCAGAAACTGTCTTCAAGTCCTCACACAGTCTTAACAGAAAGAACTTTCCATCTGTTTCACTTGTCCTCTTATTCAGCCAATTTTTCATTTTTTCTATTGGGGATGGAATTTCAGTCTTTATCTTTCCACAAAAGCTATGTCAAACACATTTCTAAATCCAATTTAATCCAAAACCCCTAAGTCTAAAGACCAAACCCAAAAACTTATACAGAGAACAAATTGGTCTTTCCAAGGACAATTCTGACAACTTGCAAGAAACAGTGTAAATACTCTTCCAAAAGCCAAAAGAAACAATTAAGACAATTTTTGTAAACAGTTGCCATATTTTCCATCACTGTAGCAGGTACAAAACTGGAGCCAGCCCATTAGCTACAAATCAACCTAATTTCAGTAAATAAGTACTTCCAGTACTAGATCACAACAGTCATCCTAAATGCCCCGACTTTCTTCATCTTCTAAGAGTTTTCAAATGCATCGATTTCTCAGTTCACTGATGTTGAAGTAAGCAAATTGCCTTCTTAGGATTTATAAAAATGTCTGCTAAAAATGTTTGTTTGTTAGTTAATTATCCACAGATTCAAGTCTTTATGGTGGTTAGCCAGCAACGTTATACATTTTCTTCTTACAAATAAATTATATAAAAAGCACAAAATAATCATAGAGCAAATCATCTCCCTTTCAGTAAGGGTGAATTGAAAAATAATGCAGCCACAGGTAAAAATCTACAAAATGGCTACACAAGAAAGAAATACAATACTTAACAACATCCAGTCATTTAATCACCCTAAAGCAAACTTTTAAAGCATGTTTTTCTTTCATTTAAGGGGAAGAAATGAAAACTAAACGAAACAAAATGTTCTGCTGAAAGAGAACTCGATTTTTAAAAAAATCCCCACATAATTCTTGTGACAGCTTTGCTTAACCATACTAACACAACCTTCTAACTCAAGTGGAATACAAACTAGCTGCTAATATCATTCTTTAAAAACTTTGAAAATTATTCTTCAAGAGGTGTGAATGATGATAGACTTGCTGTAGAATTAAAATTTCTGCTTTCAAAAGCTGAACTCTTTAGAAAACTGGTAAGAAACACTGAAGACGGAAGACAAAACAACAAAGTATATTTAAATATGCTTGTCAATGAACCTTTATTTTACCATAAGAATTGATACTAATTTAACTTACCAACAAACTTCTGGCATTTGAAACACTCTTCTAACCACTCTGGAGTTACTATGTGCTTGACTACAGAAATTGCTGTCAGGAACTTGACAGTTCGGGTCACTTTACTGGCAATTAGATGGGTACATTTCTGGGCAGAGTCTGCTACTTCACCTCCAAGGATATACAGTTTCTGAAAGTTGTACAAAACACAAATCACAATGGAATAGTTGTAAAAAAAATGGAGGAAAAAAGAAACTAAATATCATAACATCACCATTAAATAAAACTAAGCTCCTAATGAAGTAGTAAATATCGATTTCTGTATTACAGTCATTCTTTTACTAAAGCTGATTAATTCAGACAGAATTTACAGCCATTGAAAATCCAGGTATTTCCAGACAAAAATATCACCTGGCAAGATTGAAAACTATTCCCCGCTGCTGCAGATTTTTGATTTTGGGCTGTGCTTTTTTTAAGCAAAGAACTAACTGTAAGATACAAATTGATTTTTTTTTCAGTGAAACAGGATATTAAATTTTAAGTAAGCAATAATAAGAGTATATAATTTTGCTCTTTTCTAGGTAAGGTGCAGTACACACTGTAGCTACAGCAAACTTAATTTTGCTAGGCTTTTCTTTAAAGGGAAAAGCATCTCATGAAACACACATTCCACATGCATTTTTGATGATACTGAGCAACTATTCCCTATTCCTTGGTTTAAACTAGCTCCTCACAGTTGCTATCTTATCAATTAAGCCAGTCATTATCTGAAGGAATGAGTAACACAATGAATCAGCTGGTGAGGCACGTCAGATTACCACAGGTGTTAAAGAATGCTCCCCTCAAAAAAATTTCAAGAATGAAAAAATATTTGGACAGCTTTAGTAACTATGCACCCTGGATTTCTGATTTTCTAAGACAAACATTTTGCACAAATAAATAAAACCCACACCAGTATTTATAAGCATAAATATTTAACAGACTCGGGCAATTTTATTACATGAATCCTTGGGAGTCCCAAAGCAAGAAAGCCTAAGGGGTTGGTTAGAAGGCCTAAGAGGTCTCTGGCAGCCCTGTGCACTCTGCTGCTCTGATAATGATGAGCACGTAGGACAGACAGGGACAGTGCTTACAGCTCTTCTTTACCACGCTCTGATGGTTTGCATCAAGATGACCCACTGAAGTATTATCCAGTGCCACTGAACCTCTCCGTTATTTCCTTCCTTCCTGGTACATGTAAACACCCTGTGAACAGTACACTGTACCCCTCTGCAAGGCAAAGGCTGCTGGTTCTATGGTCACCTCAAACACTTCTACCTGTGAGTGCAGACCGTGCAAGATTTCCACTCTGATGTGGAAGGAACACTTTGGGCATACAGGTACAAAGATTACTCCTCCATCTCAAGAAGATGAGAAGTATCCAGCCCCAGTTAGGTATCCAAACTCTGCAAAGTTTTGAAGCATCAGTGCTGACAGGTTTCCATTCAACTTCACAAGCTTTGAGGCTGAAGTTGATTTTTTTTATTTGTGAGCCATAGCTGTTACCAAAACAGATTCTCTGTATAATGAACCTGGTACCAACATGAGAAAATGAGAAGTTCTCACTGGAACTTTATGGGATACACTGAAGAACATTTTATGTCCCAAAATAGTTAATATCAAGCTTTAAATAAAAACACTGCAAGGGGGAAAAAAACCTACGAAGTTCAACCACTTTAAAAGTAAGTATAGGTGTAATAAAGAAAATATTTTATATTTTTGAGCACATCAAAGTGCGTAATGTAGTGGACTCAAACTAAGCCTCATTTACTTCTCATTATCTGAATGTTATAAATTATTTACACTAAAGTTTTAGTACAGCTTTACTGTACTTTAAAGTGCTGTACTGTACTTTACAGGGAACAGAACAAAACTTCCATAGGAACTTATCTCACACCTGCCATAAGCTTTGTCATCAGTTTTCTCTGAAGCATTTGGCACTACAGACAGCAACTCCACTAGAGGAATCTTGGGTCTTATCCAGTACAACCACCACTATTTTTCTCACCTAAATTTGGTCATGAAATTTGCTGATCTAAAAACAAATGTGGAAAGGGCTTTCTTGCTTTTTAAAGCAGTCCTACAGAAAGAAAAAACAAGTAGCACAGTAGTGTAAAGTAGTTAACTAAAGGAGAACAGCTACCAAATAAAACTCATTTCACATAAACCTACTCTAACCTCAGGGCCTGTAAGTATGGGTTTTTATATGCTAGATATATGCTAATCAAGTCTTAGCAAAAATTCAACATCCATAAAAAAGTTGTCAGATGTTTCAATGTAGTTCACAAGAGATAAGCCTGAAAGTCACCTTAATGTACTGTTGCACTTGCATAGGTTCAAACCCTGTGAAGAGCACCATTGGTGTCAGCTCAGGGGTGAGTTTTTTAGTAGGTGGCGGCAAGTCTTCAATCCTACAAAATACAAGAAGTACAGCAGAATGTGACATTTGGACCCAAAGCTGTATAATTGTAATTCTAAAATTAGACATGCACACTCTTGCAACTTTTACCAACAGAATGAACCCAGATGAATGAGTGTTAGGCAGGATTTTTTCTGAAGATAAGATCACCATGCAGAGAACATGACATATTCTCTTCTTTCTGCATTCTCCTAACTCTCTTACTTCTTCACTCTCGCAGTTATCGTTTTATTCCTGCCAACTGAGTAACTGGCAACATCCAAAACCCACTGACAGTTATTTCACTGAGCAGGGCACAGGATGGTGCAGGCTGATGGGCAGCTGACACTTCTGAGGAACAGGCAGTTAAGGACTATGGGCACTGACTGCTCGCTGTTCTTACCTTGCTCTTTTGGAAGACGGCTGAAGACTGGATTCATTTTGTTTTGGTTTCAAAGGCAACCTCACACCCTGAAATCAGACCAGTTACATGTTTAGATCTGAATTAAGCAGGGAAACCAACTTCTATCCTGAATTAAACACAAATGAAAATGACATGCTGCTGAACACATGGGGCACCTACTGCTTACATAAAGAACCCAAGAGCAAAGCTGAGCATCAGCCAAAGCTTCTCCACAAACTTATGTAAGTGTTCACCAAATAAAATACTGTGGGGACTTTTTTTCCCTTATCCACTGATAATTATCAATGGAAAAGTCAATAAATTAAATGAGAAAGAGACTGAAAAGTCTGTTCATTTGTTAAGTACATGAAGACTACAATATTCTTCCTGGTGCTAAATATCATGGAATGGTAATATCCCAGAAAATACTGTTTTAAACTCAAGTTCCCTAACTACATAAAGAGAAGCTGGATATAGTCCCACCTCCCCAGTACCAGATCAGCCTCTAGAGCATGTGCCCAGAGGTGGTTAAATGTAGCTTTTAGGCTCTCCTTGGTCTGAGTAACTTGAAACCACAGCTCTCGGGTTCAGGAGTGTGCAACATCTATTCCTTTTAACCTTCAAATTGACACCTGAAATTTAATGAAGAATGCTAGAGGGACATGACCAGAAAGACAGGCAGCATTGTCCCAGCCTTGCTGTGAGAATGTTCCTTTGGGAGGAACAAGCCACAGGGGTTTGTTCCCTGCTCTCAGGAAAGGCACTTTTATGCTAGACAGCCCATAGTATGAGCAGCTGGAAAGAAAAGTGCGCACATTCACATTTTGATGGACATTTCAACTATGAAAATTCAAGAAGTAGATGGCATCAAGAGCATCTGACAAGACAGCTGTCCTCAGAAGAGGACCCTGAATCCCAAGACAAATAGAAATGCCTACTGTGAAGGCAGTGAAGCACCTTGTCTTCCCTGACACTTCCATGTGCCCAGCATTTTCTATTATGAAACCACATTCCTGTGTGGGCACCCAGAGGGCAGCTGGACCAGATTGTCTCCAGAAACCCCTTTCAATCAAAGTTACAAAATTCCCACTTCACATGGGCAAGAAGGGTCCCCATATAAATACAGAAGGGGAGGTACTGAATTACCCATCTGACCCCTGGGGTCTCCATTTGCTACACAACACAAACATGGACAAAAACCCAGTGTGACTGACCCACACAAAGAAGGCATGTGTCCATTTTTAAGATGAGCTTAACTGCAGTGTGGATGCAAAGGGTGGTGGTAAGAAACCCAAAACTGAGTTAGTTAAAAGCTATTTTAAATACTAATACTGCATATACTGAATCTTCTCAAGGACTTTTTTATTTTGCAACAGCAGAGTATTTTCCTTCTTCAGGAAAACATGAAGACCACAAATTTTTAAAAGCATTTAGTTTTCTAAATGCGAGTTTCCTACGGACCCACAAAACAATGCCACAGGGGTCTAGAAGAAGAATGTTCCAAACTTATGGTTAGGAATACAGTAGTGCCTGTTTCTAAAGCTGAAAGGTATTCAAGCAACAGTGCCCTGAATCCCCATTTAAAACATTAGTACAAATTAAGTTTTGAGAGTTACTAAGCACCTCTTTTCTGAAGAGTTTACGAAGTGACTGAGATACAACTGATCCAGAACACAAGAGGTGTGGCAAAACGTTTTTGTGCAATATAAAATGTTATCTGAGAGTCACCTGCAGTGCAAATGAACTGAAAGTTAATCAGCCTAAACTGGGATTTACCTACATCAAGACATACTGTGAAAAATTATCAAGTATAAATGTGAAATGGGAAGAAAATTTACAATACAAAAACATGAGATAGGTGTAAGAGCTGATATGGAAACTGCAGCTTATTCTGAATATGCAGAAAACTATCTCATGCTTTGCATGGTTCACAGAATACTCTACATGACAAAAATTTCTCTTGTATTTTTTCAAGGTACAATTTTTCACTGTTCATTTCCGCTGATATTTCAGGGTTATCAACTACACTTTTTAATGCATGGTGTATATTTTTAAATCCTAAAATACATGGCATATACAGCCATGGTTTGAGTTCTTAGTATATATCAGAGAGACAATATAAAGAAATTCCACCCTTAGCTTACATTACGTATCCTACTTAAAATTCAGTCAATATTCTTACTGATTTTGGGTGTTCTGACTTAAAAACCCTTATGTGGTCTCATTTACAGAGTGTTAGGTACTGACTTAAAAAGCACTAAGCCCTTTCTAAAGGTCTGATATAGAAAATGAAGAGTGAAACACCTAGCCCAAGGTGTGTCAACAGAAACTTCATTCTGTATATCCTACTAAAATTCCCCAATTCTGCAAAAGGTTCTTTCTCAGATTCCTCAAAATAAAATAGAACATTAGCAGAAAGTACAACCAGGAGCTTCAGCACAGGCAAGGAGTGACCTTATCAAAAACAGCTGTATATACAGAATAATTCAACATACCATTAGAAGTTCTGGTGACACCTTTAATGGGACTCTCCAAGCATCTAGGGAACGGAGAACAGAACAAAAATGACACCACTGCCAAGTTATTTATAACAGAGGAAACACGCTCCTACTGATTAAACAGGCCCATAAAAATGCTGCAGATCAAAGGATTTTGTGACTGGAACTCTTACCCAGCAGGTTTAGCACGAGGTGTTGGCTGGGAGAGAGCGGGTCCTGGAGGTTGAACACGGTGTAGCGGCTGTGCTGGATCTGCCGCAGCGCCTCGAAGTTCCCCAGCAGGATGTCACAGAGCCACTGCGCGTTCACACACGGGATCCGCCACTCCTTGGCCTTCTCGTACTTCAACCCGCTGGCCCTTGGTGGTCAGAGATGAAGAAAAGTAAATTGTATTGCAAGAAACTGGTAAAATAGCAATTTCTAACAATAAACCTAAAATACCACTATTTCTTTATTGGTCTATTATTTGTTTTAACTGTGACACAGGAGATACTCTGAAAAATGCTTTTGTTCTACGGGTCAGAATCAGTCAGAGGAGAATTTCTGCTGCAAATGGGATCTTTAGACCTGGATTTAAATTCGCCCTCCTCCAATGTTTTAGAACAATTATTTAAAAAAAGGTATTTTATTTATGGATGATCTAACAGTCAGCATCACTTAAGAATATTACAAAATAGCAAAATTAGAAATTACTCTTCTTTTGCCTGTGTTCAGCAGGCCAAATTTATCACGTAATATGTGCTGTAATTTAGTTCAAGAAACAACATCATTAAGTTTATTGCTATTGAACTACAGAATTAATTAAAATTAACACTTTTATAATGAGCCATACACAGCACCTCACATTCAGAGAGGCACTACCTGGCAAGAGGTTGCTGAGAAAGCAAGGACTATGGAGCAAAGCACTTACTCTTTACAGATGAGAACTGTATTGCTGCGACACAGGTAGCCCGTGTATTTGGCACCTGCTAGGTAGGCCATGAGCTTGAGGTCATCTCTGTCACTATCAACAAATCCTGTCACAGAGATTATCTGCAGACAGAAAGAGAATTATAAATAACTAAACATTGATGGCACTTACAAAACACTCCCATGGAAAATATTTTTCCATGACTAGTTTTTTTACATTACAGTGAAATGCACAGCATGGTGTATAAGCACTTAATTAAAGCATGGCTTGTAGGATACAAACAGTACAATTTAAAAGTGATTTGTTTATACATAAAAAATTCAGGTTTCTAGCAGTAGCTCTGACTCAGGAAGAACCATTTTCATTCTTCTGGTCAGCTTTTTCTTATTTACAGAGACCACAGTTTTATTATGAAAGAGTTCAGAGCTAATTTGCTTCTCACAGGTCTCCCCTCTTCCTTCTGCTGCTATTTATATAGAAGCACAAAAAAAATCCTTACACTTACTTGCTCTACTCTAAATATCTGAAAACTGTGCTCTACTCTGCCATGAAGCCAAATAAACTGTGTCAGCTGATCAAAGGTGGTGAAATGTAATTCCACATCTTCCATTATTATCTTTAATCTTGACAGGTTTTCATTTTTGCCATTCTCTCCTTTTCTTTAGGAATAGGCAACAGTAATTTTGTTTAAAACTGTGTTTATTACATTACATATTACATTTACTACTAACCACTGAGTTCACATGCATGTTGTTATACTCTGATTTTCCCAAATCGGTATTTCTTTTTCTGTCGGTCAGGACAGGCTATTACCAAGGCCATCATTCCATATGTTTGCATCCAGCATAAAGAAATCCAATGTCAAGACATACTTTGGCATCTTGGTTTATGCAGCATAGTGCATTCCAAGATGCCTCTGAATAAACTAAGGTTTTTCAACCCCACAAAATTCCACTTCCACACAGCTCCTCATTGCATAGGCAATGGAACTGTCACCTCCTATCCTCTGATTAGCAGCACAGGCTTCCTTTTTAGGTGTTTGCTAAGCATTGACTCAGAAAAAGAAAAACCCTCAAAAATCCTCTCAGAATACTGGGTTATGGTAAAGGAAGCACATACTGTTGGATGTGCTGTTGCTCTGCTGATACCTTGCTATGTGTAAGTCACGCAATCTTCACCCCTCAGTGTCTGAGAGAGTAACTCACAAAGGCAGGTGTTACTCCTCACTACTCTGAACTCAGGAACACTTGCAAAGCACTGAGAAACACCTGGCAGCAGCACCACATCAACACAGCACCTTAAGATTAACAGAAGCTTTTCTTCCAAGGCAAAAGAAATGCGTGTTTTGCTCTGAGTAAGCACTTTCTAGCTCTGTTTTAATACTGCTCACGTAATGAAGGAAGCAATGAAGCAAACATTCTTTCGAAGTAAGCTTTTTCTTCTTACATGTTGAGAGCATGGCTTTCCTCCTGGTGGAAATGCCACTGGAAAATGAAGGGCTCGATGAGGTGGGACCATTTTCTTCTTCTTCAAGATTGCATTCAGCCAATGTGCTGTAATACATCTCTTCCTTTCTCTTAAAGCCTAGGAATACAGGTGCAAACAGCTTTTAAAACCCAAAACACATGTTTATGTCATTTTACACTTTTTCTACAAATCAAAGCTTAGATATTAATTGTTTTTCTCTATTTTTTAGACTCCT